>JAUYWV010105263.1:0-21704 GCA_032274565.1 Nematoplana nigrocapitula | reverse complement strand
CGAAAATGGGGGACCGGACTAGGGCAGGGTTAGGGTTAGGCATGTACCCAGCAACGCGGGTACCCACTGCTAGTATATATATAATTTGAAACATGTAATTTAAAGCTTCATAGAAAACGAAGCGCCATAAATGTATGTAAAGAGCGTGTATTATGTTTGATAGTCATAACTTCCTTTATTGCTTATTGAAAATCATTCATTGCATTATCCATCAGACACGGAGACCCTGTTAGATCTTCAGCACAGATGGCACAGCACAATTCAGTGTGTGATACTTAATTGCAGATCTCGAAGTGAAGTGTCGTGTAGTTCACATCGTAGTCAAATGGAACCTGTAGTAGATGACACTTGATTTGGTGTCAACAGGAGCAGGTTCCTTGTAGGAGAAATACGGCTGAACCTCTTCACTAATTGGAACGGAAAATGGATCTCTTTACCACAGGATTGAGCGATGCATTTGAGTGTTTTTGCCAAATAAATTGAAGGATGATCAAAATGGTAGAAGTCGAGTGAAGACTGGTAAAAAGCAAAAAGTTTAGTATTTGTTCAAAATAGAAATAACATTTTGTTCAAAGCGATATTCTAAAAGCCTCTTATACTTCTGCTTAACTTCGGGTTTGCCGGGTGTAATAATTTAATCCTGATTTCTATGCGTATATCTGTTTCCTTTGCACCATCTGGATTAAATAGTCCAGTCAGTCAAATAATTATACGCCTCCATGCAACCGCCTTCTCGTGGCGGGATGTCCTGCTCCGGCAGACAAAATACTGCATTATCTGCGACCTCTTATGATTTCTTTCACTTTTTTCTTAGGTCTATCTCTCTCCTATTTCCTGTTCTTCTAATTTCCGCTTTTTTTTCTCTATTCTCCCAGAGGTCGGGGCGCTGACGCGTCCCCTTGACCGAGAATTTCAACTACAACAAAAACACATCGGGGAATTGTACTTCGATTGATTAGATCGATCAGTCGGATGCATTACCGATGAAATGCTGTTATGATCTGCACGGGCGCTTCCTTGATTTCTTTTTTTAGGCAGCCACGACCAGTCGGTGAAAATGTGGGACGTGAAGAAGGGAGCGCTGACCCGGAGTTACGATTCGGTGGATAAGAATCTGGAAAAGGTGCTGTTTGCTCTCGATGACCAGTACGCTGTGGTTTCAGGAGAAACGTCGTTCAGTGTGATCAGGTGAATCCCTGTTCAAATTTTAAAATTTCAAAATCTTCAAACTTCTATTGTATAAAAGCCGTGCTTTTTCTTTGAAAAACTTGCAGATTAATTTACGTAAATATCCATCAAAAAATAAAAAAGAATAATATTTCACTGTAATTAATTATGGCTTAAACTCTCAGACGCATATGTCACAGAGAGCGCGCTTGAGTTATACGGTAATTATATGTCCCCGAAATGCAAAACAATTAATAATTGAAATTTTATTTTTCAAAAATTTTCCAAGAACGCAATTCTCAACTTTAAAAATAAATGACTTGCCTTTTCCAAATCTTTAATTAATAAATTGTTTATCAGGACTGATACTTTGATACCACGTTAGGCTTTTCTAAAACTTTTCACTCTATGACTATGGTATTTTCTGTTATTATAGTCATGTAGCGAAGTGGTGTGCAACTGTTTTCGCGTATATTATTAATGCGTTGTAAAGGAAAATTATAGAAAGAATATTAATAGCATTAAGACAGACGAAGTAAAAATATAGTATAAACAGCTGAAAGACACACGGAAAACAAATGACATCTATATTAGGATTTGACACTCAAAATCGACTATCGTGCACTCAAGCTTTGATTTCATTCACACAGTCTAGAGTTTGGTGCATCCAATGCAGAGTTTCGTTCACACTTAATAACGCCATAAGCAATCGATTTAAGCCCTCGTTCAATGAAAATAGAGTTTTAATCATTCAATTTCTACTGAACTGAATGTAAATTAGACAGAATGTGGACTTAAGGTTTTGTATTTATATACAATGGCCATGCCTGTAAAGGGCATTCGCCGACGTGTCAGAGCTCGACCAATTGTGCAAGTGTCGAACGGAGACAGAAAACGACTGTTTGCTGCTAGAGAGAATGATATGGACGTTGGTGCTTTGGTCGACAGTTTACAAATTCAAAACCTGCATGGAGTCCATTTTTATATCGAATTGCTTTTCGAAGTGCAAAGCAACTACAAAGCGTTTTTGGCTGCATCTGCAGTTAGCGCAACCTCGCCCACGTGGTGAACAAGGGACATTCAGAAGAGATGTCTTGCGACAAGGGATTGAAATTGGCACTAACGCTATCACCGGAAGGGATGCGGTTAGCTGGACCCGTCACTCGGCGGCACACATACCACAGTGCGGAATGGTGATTTAATGTAACTTGTTTTGTTTCTCAAACTACTGGGACTGATGTATACATTTATTGAGTTTTGATATTTGTTTCTTTGAATGTATAAATGTTTAAATTGAATGATTAAAACTCTATTTTCATTGAGCGAGGGCTTAAATCGATTGCTTAGAGCGTTATTAAGTGTGAGCGAAACTCTACATTGAATGCACTAAACTTTAGACTGCGTTCACCGAAACGATTATTGGAGCTTTATTATCCACTTTCTAAATTTTGTTTAGATAAAATGCTTTTAGAAATGGTATGTCCGGCTAGATATCCACCAGCAGACCGGCTTCGGAGTTATTGAAGCGATCTTGTAGCCTAGTGGGGCGCGGGTTTGAATCCTACCCAGTACTGACGAAGGGCAATAACCGCGAAACCGGTCTCTTAGGGGATATCTGTAAATGCTTTTTAGTGTAAAGTATTTTAAACTAAAATGTATTAAAATAAAAATAACCTAACTAATAGAAAGGAATGCTACTGTTTAATTCAGCGCCACACAATACTCATCTTTCAATTCAGATCCTCATCCCTTTCTCGGAGTCTAAAACAATTTGCAATTGTAGAAATAAGTGAAATTCAGCTAAACCTAAAATTGAGTCCTGTCTAGCCATTTCGGTAATATCACCTCAGGCAGACGGCATATCGGAGTTTCTAATCGTGGCTGGCTTCAATCTTCGTTTCATCATATTTCTCTATCGTTTGTAAATATTGACGAATCATTCCTCCTCTGTTCAACCAGGCTGTCCACAGGTGAAATTCAGCGCATTTCTCACAAGAAGACAGACTCTAAGTCTACATTTATAGAGACGTTTGTCATTCTGTCCGACTCCAAGCGTCTCCTCACCTGCCGGGACAGAACTATATTCATCTTTGATGTTCTGACGGGCGAAGTGCTCCAGCGGATTGAGGACGAAACTCTGGACGGCACCGACCCAGAAACGGAAGCCGTCTACAACGGAATGACTGCTATGGGAGGTAGATACAGTATTCGTCTTTCTACTGTGGTCAGATGCATTCTATTCCTTGTGTTGTGCTCTTACTGGAACTGGCTGCAGGTTTTCTTCTTTGGCCCTCAGCCAGTAGAACCGGCTGCGGTCGCTCAAGCGCGGTCTATCTCCCGAAGGACTGCCAGGACTACCATCGATTTCTCATTGAGGGTCGAAGGGCGGGGGGATAAACCATCCAGGTGCTCTATGCGGGCAGGAGTCCATGGGGGGGGGGGCTGGTGATAAGCAGATGGTTGTGTCGCAGAGGGGGCAGGACGGTGATTTCCCCGTCCGCACTTGATGGGGAGTTGTCAAATCCTTGTGAGAAAGGGACGCGCGGGTTTCTCTGGAGAGTGGCCATCCTCCTGTTACTTTCCAATGTCACAGAGCGGAGGATGACACCGGGATTGTCCGTGCGTTTCGTGCGGGACTACCTCCACGTCTCGTTTGTGAGACGGTTGATTGCCGCCTTCGCCGATTTGTTGGTTTGGGTTGGGTAATGTCGCGAGGGCCCAAAGCGGGTCGCCCGCCGAATGAGCCACGGCCTAGGAGTGGGAGGGAATGCCGAGGGCGCCAGAGGGATTGGTTGAAACTATAAAGGATGGAGAGGGGTGAGGAGGTGAGAGTGAAGCGATTTGTAGTCGATAGGGGTATCAGTTTGCTCCAGTCTGGAGCCTTCTTTATCCAGAGGCGGGCGATGATGTCGGCGATGGAGGGGTCTGATTGGGTGTTGGACACGACCGATATAGTTTGTTCAGGAGGGATTGGGAGTCAGTGTTGCAGATTATTCTCAAATGTCCGTTGTGTCGTTGGTGAGCAGGTGTTGTAGGGCTCGGAGAATGGCGATTGACTGCGCGTGGTAGCTAGAGGTGTAAGAACCATATGGAAATCCGAGGCGTATTTCTTTAGTTTCTTTAAGGCCCCAAGGTAACGAAACTCCAGCACTAGTTTCAGGTTTTCCTTATTCCGGTTCAATAGGTCGCCAGAAGTACGCCGCTCTCGTATCGCCCCAACTGGATCACAGCATTCGCCTGTTCGATCTCGAGACCGGCACACTGGTGACCTCTGTCGAGGTGTTTCCCAAGCCGGCAACGGACGACGACGACGATCTGACAGTGGAATCGCTCCAGCTTTCCCTAGACGAGAGCCGGATCCTCTTCTCCAACTACATGGACAACGACCTGCACATTCGCAGTCTGCCCGACTTCCAGCCGATTCGGATCATTCCCGGTGAGTGATAGGTCTGTCGTGTTGGTGCGTTAAATATAGCAGCTATCTCAGTGACAATATAGAGCTAAGTCAATACATTTACCTGGGAGTCGATATACCTAAGTACAGATGGAAAGTGCACAACCGGGATCGAGTCATGTATATAGATTCATAGACACAAATAATATCATATGGAGGCTGATATGGAGCACTCTGTTGTATTGAACAGAATCTTGGACGCTAAAGACAAGATATGTGGAAGGATAGAAAAGCATTTGAAACGTGGATATGAAGAAGAATAGTGTGAAGGTTAATTGGAGAGACAAGACCTCCACCAACTGTCTGAAATCCGCCTCCTATCAGACTCCCAGTTTTGCTACACCGCCTAGCGACGGGGCCTTTCAGACAGACTGACCCAATCTAGGACTCCCTCCTATTTCTGGCAGGTCCCCTGAGACAAAAGGTCGACCTACAGAGGGTTCCGGGCCATTGCTCCATCTCCGGGAACAAAGCGGCAGACACGCAGCCATACCGCTGCCTCCCTTCCCCAGGAAGCGGAGATCGACCTCTCAGCCCGAGTCGCGATCTCTCGCTCGCGCTGCCCAAGAGTCCCCCTCCCAGGTCTACACTGCAGACCCTTTTCACTGTGCCACCCACCGGTCTTGCATCCCCTCCGCCTACCTGTCCCATGTTGACGCAGTAACTTTTGCGCAGCTTCGCACGGGTCACTCCCCCCTCATATCTCTTCCGGATTTGGAGATCTGACTCCACCACCTGCCCTTTTTGCAGGGAGGCCACTTCCTCTTGTTCAACTCTTACCTCTTCCGGATTGGGAAACCGGACTCCCTCACATGCCATTTTTGCATGGAGGCCTTACTAATATAATTGCAGAAGCAATGGAAGAACGAGGAAGAGCCATGTTTAGGGATGTCGGCAGAATTAACAAAGAACTCTCCTACTTGAGTATGGAAAGCAGGGACGTCAGACAGAAAAAGGCTGTGGAGATTGTGAATGCGATGAGTTGTGGACCTGCCAAGAAGAAGATGATGATGGCAGCGTTTAATCCTATATGTATACCTCAAGTTTGCTCAGGTATCTTTGCACACAGGGCAGGATGAGGTCGTTGCTTTACAGCTGACCTAAATCTCTTTCTCCGCTCAAGATAGGATCGTATACATTAGTATTGGCGAGTAGTGTTCTTTTAATCCCCAATATATAGTATTTGACACTGGGCAATCGCGAACACAAGTATGAGAAACGGATCTTCGCTATTATCGCAGTCGATTTATAGGAAAGCACGCGAATGTTTTGTTTAGTCACTATCTGCATAAACCTTATACCAGTGGCCCGCTGCAGCTGCCGTGCAAGTGTTGTTATGAATAAAGCACAACGCGCTCCAGGAATCACGTAGCTTGTTTGATAATATATGTACAGTAGATATAGTAGCTAAATTCTTGCCAGCATGTCTGTCGCGTCCCTGAAGACCTAATGATTGAGTGCACCTTTTCCCTAAGTAGACCTGGGAAAACCGATAGAATTACATTGGAAGAAGACACATGTGATTAGGTTTCACAGTAAATGACATATTTGAATAATCCTCCTGTTGATATGTACTGTATATTTGGCGATCCGTTTCCATTGTTAGCCAATTCGTTTTAGGTAACTCCAAGTGGTTTAACCAGGATTTCTTACTGCTTCCCGACAATCGACACCTCCTCGCGAAGAAAACCGACGGGGTGATCATATGGGACATCGACGACCAGTCCACGGAGGAAGTGAGTGACGTTGTGTTTACAATGCTTTACGTTAGTTAGTCAACCCGATAATAGTCTTACGTAATCATTATCAAATTCACACACGAACGCCGCATGAACACAAATCATTGGGTGGTCTGACCTACTGGCAGCAAAGTCAAATGATGTTTAAAAGCCGATTTTGTTTACTTTTGCACCTTCCGAGTTGTTGACTTCCCGGCATCGTCGGGACAGACTCCAGTGGGCACTGTGTCGCTTCACACTTCTGCTATTCAGAATGGAGACGCTTTCTCTTGCGACCTGTATAGACGACGTTTGGAGGTGGTTCCGTCAAGGTTTGGGGAAGCCGGGAGGCATCTGTTGTGAGGGCAGATCGCCCATGGCTATCCCTACGAGGAACCCTCGCAGGAGAAAGCTACCATCTCCTGAGACCTACAGTATATAGGCAAATAGCTCGGTGTCTTCAGGATGAGAATGTAACTCAATCTCTTTTGTTTATCTTCTACGTATTTCCATTTTCATTTTTTATGACCAACTGTCTATAGGATGATGAATAGTAAGAATACACGACATCTTGATTGATATAATGAATTGACATCACGCTATTTAATTAAACCAGCGAGGAGAAGAAAACTCGCCCGGCTCGCAGCAATGCCAACTAGGACAAGTTGTCTTGTTGCACGAGATCAGTAGTTGTTCCTTGCTGGACCATAACATCTGTGTGTGTCTGGGCATCAATTTTGAACGGTTGATCCCCGAGGAAAACTAAGGGCAGATTTGGAATTAATTTTATTATCCGATTTAAAGATTTTTTATTATGAAATCTTATATATATTTGTCAAGTTGTCTGTGTGTGTGTGTGTTCCGGGTGAGCGGACGAACCGTTGGTGCCAGCGACCCGAAACTTTGCATGCATGGGTGACCCCCTCAACCTGCTGGTAACATATGGGGGGTGACAGGTCGACCTCCGATGTCGGGGTTGAGGTCAAGTGGTCGGGGTCGAGGTCAAGGAGGCTAAAAACGGTGTGAAATGACCGTTTTGGGAAGAGTTTGTTTGTTCCAGGTGGGCGGCCGGACCGTTGGTGCCAGCAACCCGAAACTTTGCAGGGGTGACCCCTCAACCCTGCGGATAACATAGGGAGGGGCGAGGTCGAGGTGAAGTGGTCGGGGTCAAGGAGGCTAAAAACGGTGTGAAATGGCCGTTTCGGGCAGAGTTTGTTTGTTCCGGGTGGGCGGCCGGACCGTTGGTGCCAGCGACCCGAAAAATTGCATGGGTGACCCCCTCAACCCTGCGGGTAACATAGGGGGGCGAGGTCGACCTCCGAGGTTGGGATTGAGGTCAATGAGGTTAAAAAACGGTGAAAATGGCCGTTTCGGCCAGAAGGAAACCTGCCACAGAAAATTCCATAAAACAAAAGTTGCAGGGCACCCCCGAAAATGGGGGACCGGACTAGGGCAGGATTAGGGTTAGGTATTTGCCCTATTTTATTGCCCAGCGACGCGGGTGTCCTCTGCTAGTATTTCAAAAAAATTAAAAAAATGTTTTTAAAATAATACACTTGTTTTAAGCCATCGCTTTTTCCTACTGAATCATCGGCAAAATTATTTACTTTGAAATTTATTTAGTTGTTTCCTGATATTTTTTTGCCCTATGTATCCCCCGAGTGTAGCTGTGTATCTACGCTAGTTATGCAATATGCTCTAGAAAATATTTATATTTGAGATAATTGGTATACTTATATACATCGTCATTTATCATACAGTTACCATTTTCTCCCACTGAATATTAAACAACTCATTGTAGTATGGTATGTGGCAATGTTGTAAAAAGCATTTATGGCATATTACTAAAGATTAACTAATAAGAGAGGGCTTTGTTCTGGAATTTGAGATTAGTCTGAGTTGAAACTTGTTATGACGAAGGATGGGACGAGGGCGCGAATCCTCACTGCTCGATCCTGGCTGCTTGGCGCCTCGCCGAGATCCGGCCCGTACCCAAACCCGGAAAGTCTCCCGCCGTGTCATCCAACTACCGACCGATCAGCCTCTTAATCTGTATCGGGAAGGTATCCGAGAGGATGATCAACGAGCGGCTCATATTTACCTTAGAGTCTCGGAGGCTCGTCCACCCAGCACAGGCAGGTTTCAGGCAAAACCGCTCGGTGGAAGAGAAAATCGCAGCAGTTAGCCAGTACATATTCGACGGGCTCCAATCCAGGAAACCTGCCCTTAGAACAGCCCTCCTCTTGGCCGACTTCAGCCGGGCTTATGACCGAGTCTGGAGAAAGGCCCTCATCTGCAAGATGGCGAGAAAAGGCATCCAGACTTGTACCATTCAGTGGATCGCCAAATTTCTATCCGGCAGAAGAGGGTTCGTGAAATGGCAGGGCTCGTCGTCGGCCTCCAGAGTTTTCTCTGATGGTCTCCCCCAGGGTTCGGTCCTCACCCCGACACTCTGGCTGATCTACATGGACGACCTCCTGGATGGAGCCCCAGACCAACGTCCAAGCCTGCAGCCAAGCCCTTCAACCCACAGCTGACTGGCTAGTCGCCTGGTGCTCGCGGTGGAAGGTCACTCTGAGTCTGACTAAGTCCGTGGTCTCGTACCACACCCTTGACCCCAGGGAGGTCAACGGCAAGGCCCGTCCGACCGTCTTTCTTAGGGCAAACCAAGCCCCCTACGAGCCCCATCCCAAGCTCCTGGGCGTCACTCCGGACTGTCAGCTCACCTTCCACCACCAAGCCAAGAGCGCCAGCAGAACCAAAGCCCTTCGCTGCCTCACTGGCCGATCGTGAGGTCAGTCCCAGCCCACTCTGAGGGCCCTGTACACTACGTACGCCCAGTCGGCGGCGCTTCACGGGACCGCCGTCTGGATGTCGTCCTGTGCAGACTCAAACCGGGAGCTCCTCGAGGTGCCCCACCGAGCGGCAGCCAGAATCATCACAGGCTGCACTCGATCCACACCCACCTGTGCCCTCCTCAAGGAGGCAGAACTACCGAGCGTCTTTTCCAAGGCCTTATCGGGGGCCGCCCTCCTTCGGGAGAAGGTCCTGAGGCATCCTCAAAACACCCCAGCCAAACAGGCCGCGCGACCGGAAAGGGCGGCGCTTTCCGACGGAATTGGAGGGACGCAGAAAAAAGTGCCTGCAGGCCAGGCCGGGATCCTTCAGGTCCCAAGAGAGGAACCCATCATCGGCCCCGCCCCTGGGCGAAGGCCGACACGGTTTTCCTCCACCCTTTCCTCTCCACCGCCTGCTCGAAAAAGGACCCCCCTCACGACCTTCAGGGCATTCGCCTATCCGACTCCCAGTCCTTAATTAGGAGGCTCGCCGCAGGCCACCCGTGCCAGAAGGACTCCACCTGCAGACACATCAGGCACATCCTCCTGGCACTGGGCAACACCCACCGGGTAGACCTCCAGTGGATTCCGGGCCACTGCGACATTCGGGGCAACAAGGACGCTGACGTCCGCAGAGGCTCCTCCATGCCCCAGACTACCCCGGTAGATTTTTCCAGCGCGCGTGCGGCCATCCTCACGGCTTCCGCGCAAATTGAATCGCGCCGCTACGCTACCGACCCTCACTCAGCCACCTACCGACTATGCCTCCTCAACGGTCCCATCTCCCCTCTAGAACCACCGCTTCGCTCCGAGAGCGTGACCCTCGCCCAGCTCCGTACTGGACACTCCCCCCTCCCTGCAGTCTACCGTCATCGGATCGGCCTATCCGACTCCCCCCTCTGCCCTTTTCTGCCTCCAATCCCCGGATGATCTGTCCCACCTTCTCCTCCACTGCCCATCCCACTCCAACCTTCGCCTCTCCATCTTTGGTGGCAGCCCCACCCTCGCCATCCTCGCGGACGGAAAACGAGCTCTGTCGTTCCTGAATCTTGAGAGGGATCGGGGTGCTGACGCGCCCCCAGACCGGGAATGAGACAGACTGACAGTGTAAACTATACTCATAGGGGCAATATATAGTCCTATAGTCACAAGGCATCGTGTCTTAAACTGGTTTTTATTGTTTCCAATTGCAAATTTGTTTTTGCTTTCATTTTTCCGCGGGGAAGTTGATAGCGCTCATTTTTATCTGCATTAGTGCAATATATTTTTTACTTGCTCATTAATGTTCTCAATTATTATTATTATGTTTTCGTCGTAAAGCCTTTCCACAGTTCCACAGACATAGAAGCATTTATGGGGAGCACATTTCACTAATTGCTAACACATACTCTATACCTAATACCTTCATCAATGTCCCGAAATAGGCGCGAATTCGCGTCTGGCGAGATGACTAATTTGGCCATCACAGATGGTGGTTTCTCTGCATCTTCTACATACCACATGTGTCAACAGATTAGATCGAACACTGTAGTATACATTTGAGAAATTAGAAATGTTATATAGTCTTGAATATATGTATATGAACAGATTTATTTATGTTGCCAACGCTATATATACAGTATACGCATGCCAATATTTTATGCCTCAGTTAAGCAATTGATGTACATTATAACAAGCAGGACGGTGATACGGAAAAAATATAATATGGAAATTGAAGAAGAGGATGAGCAAATGCATGTTGAAGAAGACATGGAAGAACTGTTGCAGACCTTGGAAAGAGCACAGAACAAACAAATAGGATCATTCTGACTCAGCTGCATCGATCACTTATCCAACTTCCCTGAAAGCACCTGTATCGAGATAACATGGGGTGTGTCTGTGGTGGGCCAAACATGCATAAGATGAATTGTACCAGGAAGAAGAGTTAGTGGACCGGACAATATCAGGTAATGGACAGGAAAGACCCTGGTAGAAAATCAGAGACGACGAAAAGAAAAGCTTCGTGCAATATCAATGATAGCAAAACGCCAGTTGAACTGGAAAAAGAACAACGAAGTTCACGTTGGCATCATATGTTGTAGAACAGAACCATGGTTCCCAGTTGATTGTTGAGACATCAGCTGTGCGTGTGTGTGTATCGATTCCCTTGCCCACCCGCGCATGCATTCACGTACCCTAGCTGCACTCCCACTCACTACAGCTGAGTTCACTAGAGTTCTCTTGCTGCGTGGGGAAAGGAGGGAGGAGGGGATAGGAGTAACGGAGCTGCCGCTTTCTCCATTCGGTTGCTGATCGCGCCTACCTCTCCCCACTCCCCTCTTCTTCGCAGACAGCGCGTCGCGTCGCGGCGTGGAGACGAACCAACTCGCGACGTCGAATAAGTAGTACACATTTAGGCGGCGGCGTCGATTTGGCAAGGCGCCAAGTGCTGCTTCTGCCGCCGCCGCCGCTACTACTACTATTGTTATATCCCCTCAGCTCTACTGCCTTATTCATCGGGGGAGTCTCAGCGATTTGTTTCTCTGGTGGATGGATGCTGCCGTCGTTCCCTGTGGTTTCCTCACCATTAGCGCCACAAACGAGTCATTTGATATGGCTGCGTGTACGACTCCGCTTGATTTTTCCGGAAAACTTCAGACGTTTTGTGCAAACACCAAACAGGTTGCGCCGCCTATGCTTCGCACTACCAGTCTCTCGTTCAGTTGTAGCTACTAGTATGTTTTCCGCATTCCTACCTCCCTATACTGTATAAGTCTCTTCATATGTTGTTGTAATTTCCAGTCGATGGGGACGCGTGAGCGCCCCGACCTCCCTGAGAAAAGAGAGAAAAAATAAAGAAAGAGGAGAAAGAGTGAGAGTGATCAGATATCGCACATTAACGGTGTGCTTGCCCAGCCTGTGCTGGTACAACTTTTTACATATGTTTGGATGTCCCGTTCTAACTTAAGTGTTATGAGCGTCTTTTCCTCTTTTGACTGATCAGTTGAAGTGATCACGTTTATTCTGAATCGCTTTTCTTGAAATCATCGTACCAATCTGATTGTGTTCGCTGCAGCCTTCTATACGTGTGATACCAACTTGTCTTTGATCTCTGGCTATATATAGTATACGAGCTATCTTTGCTAGTTCGTCCGCCTTCTCATTCCGGTTGAAATATCACATATCCGCCTTTCTTCTAGATGTTATGTACTTTGGTCCAGATAGTGACTTCGACTATGAGGTCTATGAATCCGAGCGAAGTGGAGTTTCAGAGCGAGAAGGAACTGCTGCGGTTCCTACGCATCTCTGGTATTCCAGACGATATATAGCACGGATGTGCTAATCGTGGTGTAGACGAAGAAGAAGGTCTATGTTTCCTCAAATTTTATGCTACTGGTCGTCTTCTGTGTATATGGGTTCTCATTCTTTTACACAAGAATCGAGACCGTTCGCAACAGGTATGCTATATGTTGCCAAAGCTCTGTCGCTATAACATAGAATTTCCCGTATGATCGCGAGCATATACAACTCTCTAATTGGGCACGACCAAGACACCGTGGCGTTGGTGTCTTGGCACGAATTTGAGCTTTCCCCCTAAGATGGTGGTAGGTGTACGTGTCGATTGATGTGCGTATACGTATACGTCGTGTTGCACCACAGGCAGACAGACACCTCATGCACTGCATTCCACTACCCCAGCAAACATGATGCGTATGTAGGCCGAAGTACCCGTTTCCAGGATGGCTGTATACTGCGGAGTGGAGTTTCCGAGATGGGACTTGGAGTGGAGTTTGGTATACTGTCGAAATGTTGATACAGAAAATGTTTTGTAAAAGGGTACACCCAGGAGAAGGAAGATCTCTAAAAATGTCAAGGGGATAGAAGTACAAGATTACGTTGTGGGTTTGTCAGTTATAGTTCGCAGTGTTGTTCAGACAAGTTGGCCAGGATTCTTATTCTGTCTTGCTGCCTCGTAGTGGTTTAAAAAATATAGTGACCTACGTTGTATATTGACTGTAAAGACACCGGTTGAACTCATTTGGTGTGCGTATGTCTTGCTCTCAAATCCCTAAATTATTCAGACTTAACCTAAAATGAGATCAGTGATTTAATTGTGGCGGCAATAAAATACGACCCGATTACACCAGTATTTGACAGGATGACCTTTTTGTGGCTAGCGAACATTAGATATAAAAATGTAGCGCGGTTTTTATGTTATTCTATCCACTTCTTCAGACGAGGTTAATCTTCCTCCTCTTCCGTAAAATAAAACTTCTACACGAATATGTTTATAACGATTTCATTCGGACGTGCAAAAAACCACTGGTACAATTGGCAAATACTTAGCACTCTTTAAATACTATGCATCAATGTCGCTGGGGACGAGATGGCTCAGTTCGTAGAGCATGCAGTTGACCTTCATCGTGAAGGTAGTACACTCGAGTCCCGACTCGACCTGAATTAAATTTCCCGCATCCCTGGCTGACGACGGTGTCATGTGAGTGTTCAGCAGCCCGAAAAGATTTGTTTGTTTTGGTACCGGAACTTCGAGGCGATACTGGGGACCGTGAACCAGACGATCGCCCTAGCCGTACATGCTTAAAATGTATATTCCGCCAGAATATGCCCATTCTACTAAAGAGATTAGTATACAGTATATAGTCTCTTAAGCAGCTATATAATACTGTATGAGTCGTAAAAATGTCGCTGAAATCTAACAGTACCGTATGTTATTATATATGTTATCCGAGAGCCCAGCCAAAGTTAACCGAGCCGAAATATTTAACATTGATTTATTGTACAAAACACTACGTAGTACTAAGGATTCTATAAGCTCTAACTCAGTTAATATAGCATCAGATGACTGCACAGCGTGATTTCATAAGTAGGTCAGCGAATGAGTGTCACGTCATAAGTAGGTCAATGTCATTGCTGATGTGGGCCAATCAGAGCTAAGTAAGTCAAGGTCATGGGAATTCCCCTTGCAAAACTAAGCAAAAAGGCCTTATCTGCATTTCAAACGCCATTCTTTCTCCCACAAAGACTGTGGTCAAAGTCGATTTTATATATATATACACACTATATATGAATATGTTCTTCCGTATATGTTAAAATGCATTTTCACGGCTTTTGGGGATTTGTTCCAGTCGAAACTTGGTATCACCATAACCAAGGTAAGCAGACAGGCATTAAAGTATCCTCGTATTTCTCCAAAAGCATCTGCCTCTCGAGAGGAAGGGATAGAGGGAACTTATAGGTCCTTGTTAATTGAAATATATTGTTTTTGTGTATTTTATAATGCACTTTTGAGAAATTGAATAATGTGCTTCAAACTCTCCATTGTTCCTCCTTGTTCTAATTGTGTTTGCAGATCTGTCGACAGCCCCTAGTGGAACCGCTGGACACCAAATGCGGTCACACATTCTGCACTCCCTGTCTGAAGAACCATCTGGCGGTGCAAGCACTCTGTCCCGAAGACAAACAAATAATCAATTATCTCGAATGTCAACAGGCCTCAAAGATCGTCAAGAGGTAGGTGCGGCAGAATGCATCTCAGCCTTTGTCCCTTTCTCCAGTCGTGCCGGCGATGTGTTTTCCTTTTGCTTGTGCACTGTCAGAATAGTTAAACAACAACGAAACCAGTTACCTATATCGACTTACACCATAGTCGCAAGTTTCAGATATTGATGTAGGAAAGAAGAAATATGCAAACACAGCGCGAATATCATCCGTGTATTTATAGACGAAGCGACCCTTTAGCTGTACGATTAAATAGTTATTCGATTAACTTTTGCTTCAAATTTTCTCAAATCTTTGTCCCATTTCGCTTCTTTTCATCCTTTTAATATAAACAATTCTGTGGCCTCTCCTCTGTTGAAGACCATTTTCTACCAGTGTCGTCTTGGTGCCGCAAGAAAGTACCGAAGGTGTTGTTCTGGCTGGCGCAGTTTTAGAAGTCATTTTTGGTGTAGTTTGGGTATTTTTTAGCTTACATATAGTTTCGGTTTGGTTTGGGGAGCACCGTAATCACCCATGGACACAAGCAAAACTGTGCTAGTCCTGCCAGACCAAACCGAAAGCAATCAAAATGCCCAAATCATGCCCTTTGGCGCTATCCAAAACCCTTTATCTACTTCTTGGCTGTCACTGCTCAAATTGGTTAAATGTCTGAGTGACAAAGTGCCGCAGAGCATATCGATAGTGTCTACTGTAGATGGACATCAGGAGCCTGTTTAATAAAATTTAGCAGTTAGGACCTCCTAAAATTTATTGATTCTAATAAAGGGA
Organism: Nematoplana nigrocapitula; assembly: GCA_032274565.1. Classification (NCBI taxonomy): domain Eukaryota; kingdom Metazoa; phylum Platyhelminthes; order Proseriata; family Nematoplanidae; genus Nematoplana; species Nematoplana nigrocapitula. Next base: position 6,261 of record JAUYWV010105263.1, on the reverse strand, counting down.
GCTAAACTTTAGTTGACCAATGAGAATGGTTCTCTAGTCAAGTAAAATAGCGGCAATTGTGTGATTTGCCTACGAAACAACAGAAATAGATCGTTCGAGTCATTGTTTGTCGGATGCACACGTGATATAGAGAAAATATCTATTGTTATTGTCAGCTATAGTGGGCCTATTTGCTCACATGTGCACGCATTTAGGAAGAGGTGGTTATACTTAAAATTTAGCAGTGAATATACAGCTAAATTTAGGAGCTCTTAAGATATGTGAAACAGACCTTATCATGTAACGAGCTCCTGAAATCAGCGAGACAAATGACGTCACAGAATAAAACTCTTAACCTAGGGGTTCTCTTTTGGGGATTTCGTATGAGGTTTACTGCTAGATTTACCTGCTCCTAAAAATTAGCTGATATTAAATTTAGGAGCTGCGAGCAGTTTTATGAAACAGTCCCCCCCCCCGGGTATTAAGTTAAAATTGTCGCCAGTGTTGACAACTAGTTCTTTACTTTCAAAAGCGCCGTAATCTTTTCTTTGAACAGCGTCTAATAATACTCTCTCGTAAACAATTTTATATAGAAATCGGTTTCTAAAATTATTTCCGATAGAAAAGCGTAGCTAAATTTAAATGTATTAGGTTATAATTATTTTTGATGTAAACACAATGAAGGGAAAACAGTTTCAAGTATAATATCAACAGTCAATACCGTTAGTGTTTAATCATGGCTTCATTTTTTGTTGTCTCCTTTTCAGGAATTTGATAGTGATTTTAATGAGTTAATCATTTATTTTGAATTATACTTAAGCCATTTTTTATCTTTGTTTGCAATCAACCAATAATATAATTCTTAAAAATCGATAAAGTGCTGCGGAAATATTTCTAACCTAAAAATAATTAGTACATTTTTACGCTTTTAATCTGTCAATTTTGATAAAGTTTCAGTTTTTATTTTACTCTGCTCATAGTAGTATAACATGAAGCATTGCTGAAAGAAAAATAATTTGCTCCAAATTAATTAGCAAGAGTGATGTTCTGAGGAATTTGAGGTTGATTTTAGTTGAAACTTAGTCTGAACCATCTTCGCATCTCAACAACAACAAAAGAAGAGATAAACAAAATCAAAAAATGTATGAAGTAGTTATGAAACAAGTTCAAATTTGAAAAATCACGTGTTCCTCGAGTTGATGCTCTCAAATGATTCCATGCTTGATTACCGTCGTCTGTAAAGGTTGCGCACGAGCTCAGCATGTTCTCGGGATCGGGATATGATATGCCCACCATACTATAAACGTTGGAAGACGCTTTAGAAAACGATCACATCCGGTCTGAATGCGCTGCAGTTTACATAAACGATTTAAGAATAAACAAGTGTATATAGAGACCATTACAATAGTCGATTGAGGAAACAATTAGAGTATTTACAAGTATAACTTAGCACAATTCTCACTGATCAGTGATGAAATGACGAATACGATACAAGTTCTGAAGTTTGTAAAAAGCACCACGTGAGATATCGTTCAGTTGGGCATGCAAAACTATATAGAGCAGATTCTAAAGTAACACCCAGACAGTTTATAAAGTCGAAGATACAGTGACATTATTCCACATATAGACATATTGGAAAAAAATGTAAATTCCGTATATATGTAGAAGATGCTTTAGACCACACATTAAAATAATTTACTAATGTTCATAGATCTCAATTCAAAAATGTTTTTTGATTTCAGAAAAACAAGGGATAGTTTTTCTTGTTTTCAAAATGATATTACAATCAATATGTGAAAAAGAGCAACGTTTTCATACTTTTTTGGCAAATTTATTAGAAGTAGTCTAAGAATAACATTTTCTATATTATTGATGTACTGTTCAAATGATTTAGAAAGACAGAGTTTTATTAATTTTATTAATTTTATTCATTATACAATTATCAAAACTGTCCTTAATATTTTCCAGAAAATATTACATATTTTAGGTGCTTTGTCTAATAGACAATTAACTATTTATTTTCGTACTTTAAAGAACAGATGTAGAATGCAAAGAAATTTACGATCGTGAACCTGTATGAATGGGTTTTGTTTTTTTATGTGTGCTTGAAAGGCTAACATACTATTAATATACGGGAGATATTTTCCATCTATAAAAAAGGGATACATGCAGAGACAGAATATTCTATACAGAAAATTTCAATGACTTTTCAACAGTATTCAAAAAGTTGAAAACTATGTCTCAAGATTTTTGGCACCATCAAATATGCATAAAATGCCATCCATATATCTTAGGTACACAATAGGAACTTCTTTATGTTTCATGAAGGCGGTACTTTTCAAGCAGGCCATACAAACATTAGCCATATGATTTATATACACAACGTCTATTTTTTCTTTCCTAACAAGCTTATACTGGTCTCCTAAAGCGTCTATAGGTTTTAGCGGCACCTTCCTCTTTCTCCAGGCGAGGAGATCAGCTGATGGTGTGGCCTCATATTGTGGCGAGGAGTCTCGGCGGAAGTCTTCCGATGTACTGTATAGTTGATTAATTTCGCCCCGTCTAAGAAGATCTCCTGAGTGGCGGGCGAAGGTTTCCAGTCTTTCCTTCTCCGGTGGGCAAATCTTAAACGGTCCGGACGGTTGGCGAAATGGGTTAATTGATAAGAAACCGACAAATTTTTTATAAGACGAAACCAAAATTGTTTTTATACAGCATATTTCAACTCTTTATTTAGTAGCGTTAAGCAAAACTTCAAAACTTTTTTAATTTTCCTTAATCCATATTTGTCAACCGTCCGAACGGTCCAAACAGAAAACTATATAAATACATCTGTTCTTATTGTGACCTTGGAATCTCATTTTCCACATCACTGTAGTCATCATTTTTCTATACCGCACATTTATTGACTATTTCTCTTCTTCTTATTCCCGGTCGGAGGGGGGGGGGCGTCAGCACCCCACTACATCTGCAAAGTATCAACTTTCTCTCTGTCCGCATTTGCATTGCACATGACTCACAACCATATATAAGTTCCAATTTCTAAGACTGTTATACTTCACCGAACGCTCTGTTGAAAATTTGTCACATTGCTATATGGGTAACCACAGTATACATATACAGTATAACAATTGAGACAATAAGTTGACGGAATTCGTTGGAAGACAGATTGCTCTCTTGATGAAATTTATTCGTATAGCTAGCATATATGAAGATTATAATTTTATTTTATCAGATAATATGCGTTATACAAAAATACTTTGTCCTAAATCAGAACTCTGTTAAAAAAATTTTTTCTGTTCGCTTTCATCAATGAAATTGCATGGTTTTATTCATATAACGAAATAGCACATGTTAATTATTAACGAGATTGACTTACTTATACTTATACTGCTGTGCCATCCTCCGCTGCTCGGCCGGCACAGAAATGGCGGCGCGGATGCCTTCATCTCCTGCAGTCTGTGCGGCGGGGGCGGTGACCTCTAGCCTCATGTGGGAGAGCACTGCTCCAGCTTCATTGCGGAGATCACGGCCATCCGCGATGGGCTTGAATGGGCGGTCCTGCACGGAAACACCTGCCAGTACACCTCCATTAGAGTTCTCTCGGACTCTCTTCCCTCGCTCTACTCAAATCGGGGCCGTCCCTTCTCTCTTCCAACATCCATTCTATCTGGTCCTCACTCAAAGGCAAACACCTTGCCGTCGTAGATGTCTCGGTAAACCTTCAATAGATTCCGGGGCATTCATGCCTGCAGGGCAATGAGAGGGCCGATACCTTAGCCAAGGCCGGTGCCTCCTCTGCCGCTATTGCCCAATCTCTTTCTCTGCCTCCTCTTCTTATATCCACCACTCTCTCATTTGTCCCTGGCGGTTATCACATCGCAATAAACTCTTCGACAGCCAGATCCCCAATACTTCACCTGGTGAGCTTCTCCTTCCCCGTTCTATCCGTTGCGAACTTTCGCGCCTTCGCTGCAACGGGCACTCCACCCTCTTTTCATCTTACCTCCATCGGATCAGTCTGACCGATTCCCCCTCTTGCCCTTCCTGCGGAGAAGGCCATCAGGATCTTTCACACCTCTCTTGCCCCTCATCTTCAGGCCTCCGTCTTGCCATCTTTGGTGAGACGGCTAGCCTTCTCGACCTATGGAGGCGGCCATGGTGAGTTGCCCAGTTGCTCGGCATCGGCGGCCCTGCGCTGCCCCCCTCATCCTGCGGAAGGGCCGGGTAACCAAACAAAACAAAGGTTAGGCGACAGACAGTGACCACATCCATGAAAACTTTCACCATCCGGTGCGATCTTGTGCTAAGTCCTTACATTCCTTTAGGTCATCAATCCACATCCTCCTTGTAGCGCCATGATACCTTCTTCCTTCTAAAACCGAGATCTCCTGCATCCATCCCCTCTTGCCATATGTATACAAAATATTGAATGTTCTATATCTCTATACTCTTCCCATTATAGTTGTCTTTCCACACCAAGTTCTAAGATATAGATGCATCTGTTCGATGTTTCCACCATGAGTTGCCAAGCGTTTTGTCAACACATCTCAAATGATAGAATTCTGCTTTGCATCTCTTTTTCATGGTCCAACTTTCGCAACCATAAATGAATATACTCCAGATGACCAGATAAGTGTATCAATTATTCCGACCTTTAATTGCCCTCTAATACTTCGTGACCTTCAAATGTTATTTGTCTTGTTTGCTTTCTCTTTCCACATTGCTATATAGTCTTTTTAATCTCCTGTGCGCAATCCGCTTTTGCTGACTTAAGTGAACTGAGAAAAATAAACTCAGTAGCCTGTTCAATTTCTTCACCTTGACTTTACAGTTCACAATAGAGCAATAGAAATCGTGCTTATACTTATCCACTGACTGATGGCTCTGTGGGTTTTCATTTTGCTGAATCATGTCGCTGATTTAGATTTTCTTGCAAATTGTATAGAAAATGTAATGCGTGAGAAAACATTTCCACATATTGCAGAAAAGGTAAGTAAGTAAGTAAGTAAGTGAACGACTTTATTGAAATCCAGATTATAGGATTTGACAATACAACCAAATACAGCAAAAAACAGAGCTACAGTATAACATAAAATACATGAACAAAAACACCACCAAGACGTGCCACCAAACAATAGAAAAGGAAACAAGGCAAACTAACACTGATGGAATCTCGCACAATAAGGAACTATTCGCATACCACTTAGTACGGTAGCTAAACAAAATGCCTCTATGCCTCTCTCAGATTTTGGTAATCGTTAAGTCTTTCATGAGAATCCAGGATGTGATACATGCGCAGCTTAAAGGAGAATATATACTTTCAAAGAATCTGAACATAGCTTATGTCTTTTTCTATAGTGCGCAGTTCCTTCAACCCAGTTTCCTGCATCGCTTCCTGGTACGTGTTGTTAGGACAAATGAGACGCAGAACTCTCTTCTGCATCCTTTCAAGTTCATCCGTCTCATAGTCCATCAACCATCAAACACATTTATGTCATTATGGAGATCATATAGATATTGAATAATAGATATAAGCACCGTTATTTTTTATCGGAAACTGTATGTTTTACAGTATACTGAGTTAGGCAAAATCGATAATATTGATTGCCTAACACTGTATAGCATAACATATATGTATAGTTTCCGATGAAATGGCGGCTCCTACATTAAAAGTTTATTTCTGAAAACTGCTAGACTGCCAATCTATTTTTTTTCTGAGTCACTCAGACTAAATTCAGCTATACTATACTGTATTTATATGTATATATTTATCTGTATCACTCTAGTGGTGGTGGGGCAGCTTCGTTTGAAAAGCCCCCTCCCCAGAATACGCCACTGGGAATATCATATATACACTCCCACCCCCTTTGTAGTAACGTTATATTTGTGAAGGGCCCCATAAATATTCGATTGGATTACGTTATTATAGCAGGACTCAGCATCAATAGAAGCAGTGTCATTTTTTCTGATTATTCTACAATGTTTTTGAAAAATAATATGCTGTAAATTTAATATTATGGATTCTAGATAATTATTCAAGTTAATCTTTTCTAGATATACAATTGTAAAATAAAATATTAAATATCGGAAGGAAATAACAGCCACTGTAGTACGTAAGTATCTTTCATCAACTTCATTATGTTAATTAACATTATTTCTATAGTACAGTATTTATTTTTTCAAATTTACATTAAATAAAATGTGAGTGGGGGGGGGGGGGGGGGGGGGGGGGGGGGGGGGGGGGGGGGGGGGGGGGGGGGGGGGGGGGGGGGGGGGGGG
>JAUYWV010105252.1:0-13057 GCA_032274565.1 Nematoplana nigrocapitula | reverse complement strand
GAGTAGGCCTAAAGACTCTTTTCTCATTTTTATTCATATTGACCTGAGTAATATACTCGAAGATTTTGAGAAATGAGTATTTACTCATTTTTATTCATACCACTGATTGTTCTGTTATTATAGGCGGCATATAATTGTTCGACGAGGCTGCCTGGACAGGTGCTATTTTGCCTACCATCCTCCATGGAATGCAGGCAGTGCATATGAATAAGAAGGAGCTAATTAAAATCGAGCATACTCAGCTAGCCATAAAAAATAAAATTTTAAATCTCCATATGACAGCCACAAATAGCTACATCAGAGCTGAAATTGGTTTTAGCAACCACATGTGTAGAGATATAAAAATAAAGTTAGATTCTGAGTAACACAGAAATACTGAAAAATATGATTTGGTACTAATTATAAGAATGGGACAACAGTCATAAAAGGTTAAATACTTGTAGGAACTACCTAGATTTTCTAAATTTAGATTTATATAGGTTTGAATTTATGAAAAAAAGATATCATTGTAAACATAAATAATTTAAAAAAACAATTGATTAGAAAAATAAGTAATTAAGCGAGCTTGTACATGTATTGAAAATATAAAACAGAAATTAAAATGATTTGAATCTTGAAGAATACCAGAAGAGACTGAGATGACCAGAATACTCATTCTAGATGATAAATATAGAATTCCAAATTATTATTTAACTGAAATTTACAACTTCTTCATACATAAATAGGATTCAACTCACCCCTCCTAGCTTCCGCCTATTTGTTCCCATTAGTTTGCTTGTTTTTTGTTGATCTTTTGGAGAGGATGTCTGCTTTGCTGTCTTGCATACCTGCATACTTGTGTGTGCCCCCTAGTTCAGTCTTGTTGTTTGTATCGCTGTTTTTCACCTAGGGTTTTTCTTATCTTGATACTGATAACGTGCCGTAACAAAGGCTACACTCTGTCAAATCACTTCGTTCGTTCGTAGTTGTGAATTTCTTTTACTTTTCGCACATATGTTACTGATATTAAAGACATGTAAGTTGTGCCTTTTCAATTAAAAGTATGTAAAATGTAGATTTCAGATATGCACAGCTATCCAGAAAAATTAGTAATTTTTTATAGTTCCAGATGTTTAGATCATTTTAAGTTGGGCTTACTATTACACAAATGTTTCCTGTAAGTGTAAGTAAGTGTAAAATAAATGTATTACATTTCATGTGCTGCGGTGCTTTGGGCGGATTTGTAGAGTTTGTGAAATGTATGTACCATTCACCAACCCTACATATAGTATCAGTATGTGCATTTTTTATTCACACTACACACAGTGTCAGTAAACATCATTGTTTCGAATGTAATCAAATATACTACTGTCCATTTTCATTACCATCTACTAATCATTCTGTATGCATTCTTTACTAATTCATTGCCCTTTTGCTGCCTATTTGCTGTTCATTTGCTGCTTATTTGTTGGCTATCCTCTACCCATTCATTGTCTATCCACTGTACATTTATTTAATGATTTATTGCTCATTCTTTGCTTATCCGCTACTCATTCTTTATCCATTCATTGGGTAAAGTCATAATCAGTCTTAGGAAAAAACCTTTGTCTTAAGCCATCAACACTTCAAAATTAATTTTAGCTTAAGCTTTTTCTTAATATTAATAAGCCTAATTAGTAATTGACATTATGTCTTTATGACCACTCTCATACAAAACATTTCATAAATTTTTTATCTATGACAAATATTAATAGTATTACCAATAATACACTTTTTTCATTTGAAGTGATCAAATAATTATTGCTTTCATCTATAAAAATTTTGAACAACTTGTTGAGGAATACTTTTTGTAACAAAATTCATTTTCCTATTTGCATTAAGAATACTTAAATATTATATAGAAATTAAAATCATTGAAAAATATAAGGTTTGTAGCTTATAAAACCTTAAATATTTTATTACCATATTTTAATAAAGTATAATCCCCAAATATATTATTTTTTTATGTTTTCAAAATGAAAAGTATATTAATTTAAATTAATTAAATATATAATAATTTATATAAATTAATTTATTTTAAAATAATTAAATATTATTAATTTAATTCAAAATTATGTATATTATATCCAATTGACAAAATTTTTACATTTTGCAGACTTTGTGTTTAATTAAAGAATTGAATTTTTATATCAAATTTTACATTAAGCTACTATTTTTACAAATATGATAAAAATTAAGCTATAATATTGTAATTAATAGTCCTTGACTCCTGAACCTATAGAGAAAGTATCTAATATTCCTAATTCTATTTAAGTGAAATTTGGTATAAAACATCTAAAATTGCCTTGGCCTGATAATATTGTCACCAAATTAATTCAAAGTGAAGGTATTACAATAGGCAGTATTTAACAAAATCTTATAAAAAATAAAAATAATATAATAGACAAAATTAGCCTTAGTACCAATTACAAAGAAAGATATTATATAGAATTCCAGTCATAGCCATATATAATTCCTTATAACTGAAGTTCTATTTATCCAAATATTCTACATTATTATTGTTAATAGCAGGATAGGCATTAAATTATAGAATAATTGTCATGCAAGGCAACCCTGTTATCGACAAGTACATAACATAAGTACTTAATACAAGGAATCTCTCAGATTTCACCACATGTAATAATTCACTATCACCCATTACAGCCAAATCTAGTACAAAAATTAGTATAGCTAGGCCTCAATGGTATGAAGCTTATAGTTGCTGCCATTCTGGTAATGGAGAGCCTTATTGGCTAACTAAAATTACTGGTAGTGGTTTGAAAGTGTGAATGACAATGTTTTTACAATGCAGTTTTTAGATGTAAATAAAAAAATATTGAGATTGTGGAAAATACGAGGACCACCAGCAGATTGGCTGGCCACCTCGAGAAGCACAATAGCTTAATCTCCAGATCAAACAGCCATCAAATTTCTTGACACGGTATTGATTCTTCACACTGAACAGCTGGCATGAGAAACATGAGCATCTGGTAACTAGTTCATACCAGCTACATAAATATAGTAGCTAAGATATGGAACTTGTGATTTAAGCAAAAAAGCTTCCAAATAGTTATTTGTGATTCTGAGCTTATGACCTTTTCAATGATTCAAACTATCATCCTTTCTTCCCTGGTTCAGCATTTTAATAAAGCATGATTTCTTTTATACAAAAACAGTAAGGGAGTAAGAGTGCTACTTCGGGTGGCTAATCAGATTTTAGAGGGTGCATGGCAGCATTCCAGAGGGTTCCATTGTATAAGTGGAGAGGATTGGTTGTACAGATACATGACGATCAACTTTAACATGGAATGAAGATAGTTTAAACAGGGTTAGAGAGGAGTTTGAGGAAGATTCTTGAGATGCAGTTTGGTTCTATGTCAGGAAGAGGGACTGTAGTTTGGTTCTATGTCAGGAAGAGGGACTGTAGATGTCATCTTTATAGTAAGGAGAATGCAGGAAGAGGAAGAAGGTGTTCATGCTATTTGTTGATCTGGAGAAAGCATTTTACAGCAATAATATGGGCTCTACAGAAGAAAGCTGTGCCCAAAGTTCTGGTGAGTGTGGATATGGAGATGTAATAAGGAGCCAAGACAAGGGTTTAAGTGGAAGGTGAATTCTCTGAGGAGTGGTGTGAGTGTTGGATGTCATCAGGTATTGATCCTTTCACTGTTCATGTGTTATCTTAAACAGGAAGGAAGGGCCTTTTTGCTGAACTGCTCTATGTGGATGATCTAGTGCTGATGGCAGAGACAATGGTCAAATTGTAGGAACAGTTTAACAGTTAGAAGAGAGCATTTGACAGTAAGGGCCTGAAGATAAATATGAGGAAAACTAAAGTGATGGGAAGTGTAGCAGATGGTGGAGTGGTTGAGATGTGTATGTGGAGTTTGTGGCAAGAAAACAGTTGTCTTATCCAGAATTTGAACTGTCCCATGTAAATGGATGGTCGAAATCCTTGTTCACCAGCATTACTTTTTATTGTACCATTCGTAGTATATATAATATACACCACATGTAGGAATGCATTTCACAAAAATCTATGCTCACATCAAGTTGCTTATTAATTCTGTGTACATTGAGCCATATGTCGACTTGATAGCTGGAACTAGGACAGAACTGAGTGAACAAACAACTCGACTAGATTCCAGCTCAGTGAGAAGTGTAATGTCATGACAACAGGTGGGTAGCAACCAGAAGACATAAGTGACACCATTCTAATAAATGGACAACATCTGGAGCAGAGATTCCAGCAATGAGAAGTGTAATGCCATGACAACAGGCGGGCAGCAACCAGAAGACAAGTGACACCATTCTAATAAATGGATAACATCTGGAGCAGAGAGAAAAGAGTATTATGATGAAAACCAAAAAGGTGAATCTGGTGAGATTATTAATGTAAAACATCACTGGTAATATTATATGGATGCCATGCATAAAAAGATGAATATCAACTCTTCAGATGAGATATCATCACAATATCCAAAACGAGATTGAAAAAACTGTTGGAAACTTCAAGAAGAAGAAAGGTTCAATGAGTTGGCCATATTCACAGAAGATAAAGAACTCTGGCAAAGGCTACTACAAAAGTGCTTATATAAAACACTGAGCGTTAATTTTTGGATTTTCCTGAATTATGCATTATTATTTGAAATTCCACCCTTTTTCTGTGTTATTTTCACATCTGGAGCAATGCCTGTATGACCTTAAACTATCAAAAGGCATCAAAAGCAACCTGATCATGCACCGATGGTCGAGCAGACTATGAAAGTCGAAGTACAGTGGGCGTGGTACAATGCAATTTACTCAAAATTACTGCCAGTCTAATGTAATCAGTGTTAACCTTGTTCCGAAATAGCAAAACTATTTTTTCATGTGTTTGCGACAGGAACATGTACACTATGCACTAATGACGTTGGAATTTCATCTTATTTACAGTCAAAAATATTTGGAAAATTGGCTTGAGTTACCTTCTGGTAACTGGAGATGGTTTGCTTGACACACGGTGTCCAATGCAAACCGAATGCGTTCTCCAGAAATTTCAGAACTACTGTAGAGCTGGCAGGCGACGTTTTTCTGAGAAGTCTCCCTCCAAAACATTATAGAAATATACACTTTAAAATAAGTTTGAATCGTTCAGTCCCTTGTTACATACAGCACTATCTAATTTAATCGATTTTATTGATTTTTCAACATCAGGGAGATTGTTAAATTGAAGGTGAAAAGTGTTAAAATCCCAAAGAAGAGCGCCAATTGAGTAATTGCTTCATATTTTTACAAAATGTATAAAAACCTTGTCCTGTGTTATTTTGGTTTACCAGCATTATATGTTTTGAAAATGCACCGCACTAGCACTGCTATGCATGGGAAATGATTGTTTTGAGTGCAACAGCATGTAGTGGAAGGACAGAGGACCGAGACCATGGAAGTGACCTGTCTTGTTTCGACCAAAGAATTCCGTTTTCGAATAGAAAATCTTATCTTTTCCGAGCACTAATGTCGAATTATTTTTCCGGGGTTGATTTCCACAACCTTCTTTCAGTCTCACATTCGTTATACAAACTGGCGCATTTGGAGAACAAAATGTTGGGTATTCTTAAAGAAAGAGTACTTCAAGTCATGAACGATGTGACTCTGAGCATAATTGCGAGAACAGCTCAAACTACTTTTTTCACACAACTGCATAAATCAGTGAGTACGTGATGCATCCAGTTGCTAGAAGCTCCACATCGGTGAAACTGAGAATAGCGATGGCTATCACGTACCTGGCAAAACTGAGACTAATCTGAAGCAGCAAGATTATGTGTGTCTGAGCATCAATTTTGAACGGTTGATCCCAGAACAAAACTAGGGGCAGATTTGAGATCAGCAGGTTCCTTTGGATGGTTTTACCTGATTTTAAATAATCTGAAGTTTTTCTTTCTATTATAAAATAATTAATTAATAAAAATTAAAAAGTGTATTTCAAATATGCGATATTTAAAAACACATCCTAAGGTTTTATTTTACTATTAGTAAATGTGTAATTAGTATACAGTAGATCGGAATTTATAAGTAAAATTGGTTACATTTCAAGAGGTCACTTCTACAGTGGTTAATTTATGTGACTGGGCAGGTTTTAAGCCATTAGCCCCCCTTGGGTTGACACCGATTTGATCTAAGGAAAGTATTTCTCAACGTAATTCTCCTCTCTGCCTTTTTCTACTGAATCATCAGAATAAATTATTTACTTGAAAATTTGGTTGTTTCCTGATAATAATTTATTGCCCTATGTATCCGCCGAGCGAAGCCGATACCTCCGCTAGTTATGTATAATTCAGTATGTGAATTTCAAATTTAATAGATTGAATAACTCATTGTAAATGGGCCGTGTAGCACCAAAGCAACCCTAGTGGCGATGGCCCTTGGCTTTGTAGCTCCCATGCAGCCGCCTTGTCGTGGCGTGGATGTCTTGCTCCGGTGGGCAAAGTGATGCATTCCCTGGACCTCCTACGGTTTGTCTTTTTCTCTCACTGTCCTCTGTTTTCTCTTTCCTCTCCTTTCATTTCTTTACCTACCTTCTTCATCTCTCTACTTCCCTCTCCTTTCGCTGTTTGCTCTCTTTCTCTTCTCCTTCTATGTCCCCTCTTTCCTCCTACTTTGTCTCTTTTTTTCACTCTCTCTCTCTCAATGTCATTTTTGTCGCCTGATTCACGCACCCTGCTCTCCTCTGCTGTCTTTTTTGCGGCATTCTCGACACCTCCCCAGCTCGGGAGGCTGCATCGATTCCCCCTTAACCATGCCCACCCAACCCTCCACAGCAGACCTGTGTGATTAACGTGACTTACCACTATGATAGTAGTTATGTAGAGGTGAACACCAGCATCAACCGCAGAGGGTATTAGCAGTAGGCACAGAAAGAGACGCCGTGAGTCAGACAGCCTTCTGGCGTACTTAGACGGTGCATCACGCCGGGTGCTGTCCGTGGCACCTAGTTTTTGGACAGCCGCTGAATTTAATCATGACAGGTTGACCAAGCCGACAATCGAATCAGTCAACCTCGGTGTTCGTGACTTGTAAGCGTGTTACCACTACACCACCGCGGCTGTTTCTGCTGGTGTGTTGCAGGAGTAAACTAGCCTGTAAATACCACGAAGACGCCAATCTGATAGAGGACAGTCATGCCGGGGACATGGTGTGTGAGATTTGCGGCCTGGTGGTGGCTGACCGCGTAATAGATGTCGGCTCCGAGTGGCGCACCTTCTCCAACGACAAGGACGCCAAGGACATGTCCAGGGTGGGCGCCGCTGAGAACCCTCACTTGGACGGGGGAGAATTATCCACCTGCATCGCCACCACTTCCGACAGCAAACTGCTGGATGAATCCGGTAGACCCCTCTTCAAGAACCGGCGCACTCATGCAGGCACCGATCGGGTACTGCTCTGTGCTTTCTCGGAGATTTCCCAAATGGCCGACCGCCTCAATCTTCCCAAACGGGTGTCGGTAAGTTGTTGACGCTAATCAGCTGGGACCACCAGTCCTATATGCAAAGACTGCTTAATTTATGGAGTATATATATATGTACTGTATATGTATGATGAAAATACTACCAAATATCTTGTATTATCATCAACTTTAATGTCCATTTCTAATGTGACGCGTCTCCAAATCCTAGCAATGCTGTCCTTCCAATCATCCATATTGACATTATCTGGACCTAGCCACCGCCACTTGCAAAATTCACCTCAAATCTCTTTGTGTAGGGAATCTAAATTTCCGGAATTTTAAAATGGTTTTTGGTCAAGTTTTAGATGAGCAAACATATGCTATAAAATGTTGGGGGAGACAGGGGTAAAGTATTCATGTTCAATTGTCACCAGAGATTCTCAGTACTTCATGTTGTCAGAAATTTTTAATTCAAGCATATAGAGAAATACGGTTATTGTGTACTGATCCGATGTAAGAATAGATGGCATCGTGTGGCTGTCGTTTACCCTGGATTAAGCGAATTGGCGAAGTCTCTACTTTCTAATATAAGTAGTCCACGAGTAGAAAGAACATTTAGCCAATTGAATCACAGTCTTACATCACAAACTGCGATAATGAATATGGAAACACTCGATGGTCCATAAGGAAAGTGTAATATCTAAGTTTATTGCCAGAAAGATGTTCTCCACAAACAACGAACCCACCACCGACGCTAGTCAATAAGATGCTTACGAAGAAGACAAGAATCCCTTGGTGAGGGAAAATTGACGGAAATAATCATTTTGAAAACGTTGTCCATCAAATCGGTAAGGCCACCCAGTTTGCCCGGAAAGAACGGGAAAAAAATTGTTGTTGAACTGGCTGAAAGTGCTCGATAAAATCATAAAAAGGAAAATCAAAATTCTAGCCAAATATAAACTAAAGAAACGACAAAGTATAATAAGTACAATTTGCTGATTAAATAGGAATGTTTTTCTATATACATAAATATTTTTTACATCTTATGCATTGTACTTTCAGTGTTGCCACAAGTTCCGACATTTTTACTCAACACTGCGATATTTCAAAACTTTTATATTAAAACATATTAGACGTTATTAAAAATTGAATTATTAGTATACACTGAGGAGATACTTCAAACACAAGGTGGCCGAGATATGTCAAAATTATAAACGTGGTGTTTTTATGCAGAAACGCGGTGTTTTATGTAGAAACGCAATGTTTTATGTAGACGGTCGCCAAGAGAACAACATTTCTGGGAACCAATTTGCTGCAACTCCTTCTTCTTGCACGCCACATCAGCCAGCCCTAGGGCCGCGCCGTCGGGGCAGGGTCGAATTGAGGTTCGTCTCTGCCCACCCGCCTGAGAAAGTTTATACGATCTTCGTCGCTGATTGTGAGAGGACATCCTGAAGCGTCGCAGTAGGTCCCCACGTCTGGCATCGAGGTCCAGTGCACGCGGTACATTGCGTGAGTAGGTGCTCCACAGTGTCCTCGCTGCCGCATTCCAAGCAGGCAGGGTCCTCAGCTTTCGCGATGCGATGAAGGGTACTTCGCACTAGGAGTCCCCACGGATGACAGCAACATTCAGAATTTGTGCTGCAGACCATCGTGCATCTTTTGGGAATCAGTGGCAGAAAGCAATGGAGCTCTTCCACTTCCAACTTGTCTTGGAGGAGATAATCCTTGCTTTGTGTTATACACGGTTTTTCATAGGAATGCCTGTCCTTTCACGAAGCTCATTTGAACAAAGCATTTGCAAGTAAAAATGTGTGAAAATAGTTTGTTTCGTAAGATTTATCGTCACGAACTATATGTATAGTTTTAGTGACGCGGTTAAATGATGGCAGGGTTGCTAAGCGACGTGCCTCCTACCACAAACGTTTTTTATTATAAAAATTAGTTGTAATTTTCGTACAGTCTTGCAACTGTAGCACAACGCACAGTGCCGGTGTCATCTACAATGTGTAGCTGGTTTCATGTTTTCTTTGTGACAGGAGAGCGTTGTGTAGAGGGTTAGGTATTATTTTGTATACTTGACAAGTGTTCCCCAGGGAACTGTCATAGGCCCAGGTTTCATTATATACCGTTTTGATAGATCAGTGAAATTGCTTGGGATTTGATAGAAGGTCGAGGAACGTTTGCAGACAACATCGCAATGTAATGTCGACCTCAAATTCTCCAACTGGAATTAGGCAGAAGACAGCTCACTCAACGGGGCACCACCTGGTGTCTCGAAATATAAGGTGCAGCTGGCAGCGGCTAAGTGTGAAGAAGCACTTTTCTGATCTCTTTTTGGAGCAGGAACTTAGCGGCTAATGGTAGATCGCTGCTGAGTTAGTGTAATCTACAAAGTTACACTTACTGCTCTGGATGAGAAGCTCGCATTCACTAAGAAAGTCAATAAAAGGATGTAGCCAACTCAGGACTTTGGTAGTCATGAAGTGGGTGTGCAGTGCTGGTTGTCTCAGGAGACAACGTACAGTATATGGGAGCTGTTCTTTGTCTGGGTTACGATTATCTCCAGCTGGAAGTACTAGCTGAGGATATGACGGCGGCCAAATGACCAGGATTTATGACTCTCGATAGTGCTCCAGCTCCGGGATAGCGTTGCATCGCTAACTGCGCAGCTCGGGAGCGAGGTGACCCAGTGACTGGCTACGAATTGAAAATTTGTTCCCAGCAGGGAACGCTAAATGTCTGATTTATTTCGTCATAGTCGCCCCCCCCCAACAACCAGCTCGTCAGTTATTTAGTATATAGGATGTGCCGGTTTTCTCCGACTTTCAGGATCAAGCCAACTCCCTGTTCAAGCAGGTCTACGAGACGAAAACGCTACGCGGGCGGAGTAATGACGCCGTGGCTTCCGCCTGCCTTTATATGGCGTGCAGGCAGGAAGGCGTGCCGCGAACATTCAAGGGTAAGTCGATAGATGGTGTAGCCGCTTTTCCATCCGTTGCGTTCGATTACAGTAGATAAGAGGGTTTATAAAAATATATTACACACGCTCTCTCCGGCACAGTCTCTGCCTACCCCTAGATAATAACATCATGACATCGAGGTCACGTCACCGAGTCGTGATAACATTTAAAACTAATTGCTTGGACAAATTAAAATCGTTTATTTTTTACTATGCAAGAAATCGATCTTTATGCATGCGCGTGCAAGAATGTAATTATGAATTTTATTTTCCACAAAAACAATTAACAATATACAACTATGTCAGACACTAAAACGTCAAAGTCCGTTAATAAAATAAGCAGCTGCTCACTATAAATTAACGATGACATTGGAGCAGTTATTAATATGAATAACTTTTCCAACTTCATTTGTCATCACACCGCTGACTTCCATGTGGTGGCCAGATTCTTCACAACTAATGCTGCTGTGATGCCGCTACGTCCATTTTATGCTTCTTGCTTTGTTCTACGTAACCCTATGTACAACTGAATCACTTTGCCAACGAAACTAACGCTTTAGGCTTACCATCGATGCACCGCAATCAGCTAATGCCGTTGCAGATGATCGTCTGAAACAGTGCCCGGTGTAACTTTCGGGATGATCGAGACCAAGATATGTGGCAATGAATTTTGGTACAGTTCCAATACTGTTCCGACCCATTGGTTGACCGCAAAAACGTTTTCCTTTCGAATTGTAGTTTTGTAAATATCTTCCTGACTGTGTTACTGATGTTGTCCATATATTTTTGACAATTGAATATGGACAACGATTTTGCGAGTTTTCGTTTTTGGGAATGGTAAAATAAAATGGACGTTTACCTTGTTGGTCAGTCTTACTAGAACGGACAAAACGGTCATGGAATCGCGACTCACGGCAACATTACTGAATTCTAGCAAAAGCAGTTCATTCACACGCGCAGCCCACCATAATAACCCATAATTGCCACCGCTTTCCTAACAACATATTGCAACTCATCGTTTGGGGCGTCCTCAATAAAGTTGAACAACTCTTTCGACAACACCGTCGATTTCTTTTGAACAGGAGGGCTGGTTTCGATTTTTTTAATAAAATTCTTCAGAAATGGTATTTCATTGAATGATTTCCAAGCCTTACACGTGGTATAATATTTGTTTAAATAGCTATAGGCCTGGCACAATGTAGACGCCTTATACTGTTTTGATATGCAACTGAAAAACTTCATGACAGATTCCAAATATTCAGCCAGTTTCTCATCGGACATAAATTTTGTAAATTTGTCATGCCAACCTGGACGGATTTACAAGAAAAAATCTTGTCTTCATTTCTTTGAGAATTGAGTCAAATGAGGTCGATGGTATTAATCAAATTCTTACAAGGTATATTTATATTTTCACAGTTGCACTCAAAATAGATGTCACAACAGAAGTTAACTTTCTTGTTAACAGCAAAGTTCATTAATGAAAGGCGCTCATTTGGCATCTGTATAATTCTTACATCAGAGTAAATCCATAGTAACAATTTAAACTTAAATTGATGATTGCTAAATGCATATTACAAAAGCTAACTGTCTCTGTTGTACATTTAATAAATCATATAGATCATCACGGTTCAAGTAAAAGATAAAATTCTCTACGCAACTCGTGCAAAACTGTGCATCATTATTGCATTCAACTCGATAAATTAGAATTACGAGCTCGTGATTCAATATGTTTACCTTGTAGAATGCAATAAAAATGCAAATTTAATTTGTTGAATAATAAAAATAATCATATATAAACCTATAAATCTTAGAGGCTTTCAGAAGTCTTTCAATCATATTACATATATATACTGTCTTTATATGGTCGTGTCTACTCTAGTATATTCATTGAAACCTCTTTTATTTGTATGCATGAGCTTGCCTAAAGAGAGCCGGCGAGGTGCAGAATGCGTGTAACGTGCTAGCACTGCGATAGAGAGAGATTCACAATCGGGACGGAGGAGAGGAAAGTCTACCAGGAAAGCCGGGAGTGAGAGGTGGTCCGAAGCAGGTTGCTATGGCGACGAGACCATCTCAGGCGGGTCCATAAAGACCACGTGGCTGTCCTTCTCTCTGTTCCCACTGCACACGGATCTCACTCTCTCCTGACGCGCGCCCAGAACCTGACAGATTGTTTCAATGAATGTCTATAAAACTTGCCATAAAATTGATGCTACTGCTATCGTTTGTCAGTAGTATGCTACGCTTGTGTTGATGTAAATTGTCCGACTGCGAAGAAATTTGACTGTGTATTTTTAATGCATGTACTTTTCAGTAAATGTGTGCGTAGATTTTTCAGACACGCTGGGGCCGTTATTGCTTTTATTGATTTTCATGTCTGTGTGAAATTGTGTGGAATTTGGTCACTGTAAATAAATATGCATGATATCTACTATATATGGACTTGACTCCTCTCAGTGTAATCTTTGTCCAATACATAATGATCTTTCTGATAAATGATTGAATGTAAACATTTCTGGCAACCAAATACCGCTTACTGAGAGAGACTACTGAATCACCACTGCTATGCTGCAACAGGTGGTGTTGTACACAGATGGGTCGGCGAGAGAAGGAAGAGACGATGGGGGCGCGGGGTGTGTGGTCACGCAAGGGAC
>JAUYWV010105241.1:0-13057 GCA_032274565.1 Nematoplana nigrocapitula | reverse complement strand
GCGACCCGAAAGGGTTCGTTTGGTTTGATGCCGGATTTTACAGGTGGCGCTGGGGACCGTGAGACTAGCCTTTAATGAACCATCAAATCACTATATATAATTTCTAGTAGTATGCAAATAATAAAAAGATACAAAATAAAAAAATGTAAATATTTGGGCCAGCTTTTGGCTATTTCTTTTGACTAATTAACTTGATTGTTTTGCCTATAGTTCCGTCTTTTGTTCTCCTTTGGGACACTGCTTTAACACGCTATAATAAGCTGTCGAAAGATTGGTGAAAATGTGTTCACTCATTAGACGGATAAAAATGCGATACTATCAAAGCCCTTGAATACCATCCGCAAAAGTTTCAAAATTTTAATTCCTCAAAAGTGGCCTTCAAATTGGTCAGTTCTGGATATCAGCGGACGGAAAGGTGGAATTTTATTTGACACAATTCGATTTCTCTAAAAAATTTGATTAAATAACAATGTGATGACGGTATAATTCTATCGTGTAACTATTTTTTATTATGTGTAAATAATCGTCGGCCTCTTGGCTGAACTATCACTAAATGCGTATAGTTAACCGTCGTCATATTCTAGTATAGTCATTGATGAAATGTAGGTTAAAGGGGATAAGATACTCTTAAAGTCCCAGTTTAACAATTGAACTTTTAAAATAAACCATAACCAAACCAATTAAAAACCGATAAAATAAGGGCGAGTTATCATTTAATATAAATGCGCTGTAAACATGGGTATCATTTAGCAAAACGCTCACATCTTTTACTAAACATGCATGATACACGGGAATCAACATGTCATTTACCACGGTATACGCATATTTTCTATATCTTCTCTCTACCTCTATTTCTCTGGAAATTGTCTAATTAAATGCCCTGAGGAAAGAGCAATTAGATGAATTCAAAATTACTGATTTTAACAAAAACAAATTGCACACTGTTAAAGTGGAATTTTTTAATGAAGTGTTTTTTTATAAACCAAAAACGGGAATTTGTGCTTTTTAAAAAATATTCCGGAACAAGTGAACACGTCTTTCTGTAAGGAGGTTTACCTACACTATAAATTCTAAAAATAAAAAAGTTCTACAAATGGTCTGCTTTATTTTACAGGTATGTTGTTATATGAAGTAATATTATCCTGTGTGACAATTAAAAGCGCGCTCACCATTGAAATTGTTATCATTCGTGATGTCTTTCGAATTTAGACAAGGGGATGACGTTGAACAGTATTATTATAAGCAAAACCTGTTAAGAAATTCAGGGGAAAAACAGAGAATTAACTTACAGCTGACAGGAAGCACTCCAAGCCTGTTCACGAATATTCGAAATTCTGACATTTCATTGCTTTTGCACTATTGTTGGAGAAATAACGTCAGCAAGAAAACAAAAGCGTAAAACAATTCCTACATAGATAAATGATGAAACAAACGATTTTAAATTAGTGAAACTGTTGACAAAACGCAATTCGGAGCAGTTTGAATTTTTTCAGGACAAACTGGTAAAATAAGTAATAGTGGCGGATCCAGGATTTCAAGAATGGGGGGGGGGGGGGTTGGCGCCAGAAGTGAAAGGGCACATATTTATTTAAAGAAGGGAAAGTAACTAATTTACTGCTTAAATATATGGTTAAGTCAATATTTAATGAGCATTAAGCATAATTTAAAACCAGTGGCCCGCTGCAGCTACGCGTGCAACTGTTGCTATGAATAAAGCACAACGCGCTTAGTTGCTGTGCAGCGTGTTTTTTGGCGTACGCTCAATAGATTACGCCAGAGTGAAAGAAAAATCAATAGATCAGCTTGGCCAAGTGCGCCAGCATGTGTGTGAGTGAGTGATTGAATCAAGTGCGCTGGCTTGCGCTCTCTCTCTCTGTCAGCAAACCGACCAATCAAACGACGTGTTCTAATGGTTCGCGACCGAGCCAACGTCCCAGGAATCACGTAGCTTGTTTAATAATATAGACATGCCCTTTGTGAGGAGGACAAAGTTCTACAAATATGTAGAATATATGTACAAATTAATATTGTTCACAAGCAAGGAGGTTGCATACGTATTTCTGAAAACATCACCAGTTTACGTTGTAGGTCGAATACCACGGCGTGGGACCGATATACGTCCCTACGGACCTGTCTCAGGCGTCGCACGTCTATGTCCGGCATGACGCGCAGCGTTCACCACTTCAGGTCCTATACGCTGGCCCTTTCCGAGCTTCCAAATACTTTCTTCCTCGCACCGTACGCCCGCCGGACCGGTTCGCCTCCTCACCGCTGTCCGTTTTTCCGACGCAGAGGTTGGGGGAGGTTGTGTAGTAGTTGATATTGTAATATTCTACTGTAGTGCAGTATGCTAGGTGCGAAGCATATTGATTTCGTTAGCTGTTGTTATTTGATTTGTCGTTTATTTGAATTTCCATAACCATAAGTAGTAGGACATTGGTCGTATCTAATTCAGCTAAAAATAGATTTGATGACGTCACTTGGGAATTCCCTTAACAACCATGGGAATTCCCCTAGAAACGAAAGTAGGTCATCCAATCAGAGCGTAGTACGTCATAAGTAGGTAAAGGTGACGTGAAATTTCCTTATTTTCCATCAGACTACTTACAAGTAGTAAACCGAGGATTTAACGTTATTTTAACTTGAAAAGTGAATTTCTAGAATGGTTTCTTTTTTAATTCGAACAGACTATACTACGAAGTGTATATATTGTTATTGAAGAGTTAAATCGAGTACCGTAAACAAAATAATGGTTTCTTTAATTACATTATCTTTGGATTCGAACAGACTATAGTACGAAGTTTATATATTGTTGGAAAGGTATTGATGAGGAAAATCAAGTGACACAAAATGAGATCAGTGATTGTCGATCTATTTCTAGTTAAAAATAATTAAAATACTTTATACTATTAATATGGACTCGAAAGTAGTATCGATGAATAGGTAATGAAGAAACAAATCGAATGGTGTCGTCAGATGCGAAATCTGGAGCCAATCAGAGCGGAGTACGTCAAAAGTAGGGCAAGGTCACGTGAGATTTCTTTATTTTCTCATCAGACTTTTTACAAGTAGTGAACCGGGGATTTTACGTTATTTTAACTTGAAAAGTGAATTTCTAGGATGAACAATATAATGTTCGGCCGTAAAGAAAATAATGGTTTCTTTTTTAATTCGAAAAGACTATAGTACGAAGTTTATACATTGTTATTGATGAATTAAATCGAGTACCGTAAAGGAAATAATCTGTTTCTTTAATTACATTATCTTTGGATTCGAATAGACTTTAGTACGAAGTTTATATATCGTTCAAAAAGGTATTGACGAAACGACTCGATTAGTGCCATCAGATATGAAATCCGTACAGTAATTATTGATTTTTCGATAGATTTCTATTCACAGACTACAGTACGAAGTTTATACATTGTTAATGTGGAGTGCCGTAACGAAAATAATGGTTTCTTTAATGTCATTATATAGTACGAGGTTTATATATTGTTGAAAAGGTATTGATAAGACAGATCTAGTGATAGTAATTATTGATCGATTGATTTCTATTTAAAATACTTTATAAGGTCGATGGTTATGATCCGACATGTCTTTGGAAAGGTATTGACGAGACGAATTGAATGATGCTATGTATTTTCCCATCAGACTACATACAAGTAGTAAACCGACGATTTAACGTTATTTTAACTTGAAAAGTAAATTTCTAGGATGAGCCATATAATGATGTTGAGTATCTTTTGTTAAGTTAAAAGACACCGAATGACATTCATTTTCTGGACCAAATACATTCGTGAGAACTAGAACGGCCTTGAGTACCTTTATTGTCAGAATGCGCTCTCAATGTGCTAAATGTATGACAGTCTGCGGCAGATAAATCATTCATTATATTGTAGAGAGACAAAAACCGCAGTCGCGTAGCTAGTAAACTTTGTTATCAAATTCAAATAACAAACTTAATCTAAATAGTTATGATAATTCAAATAGAACTACAAATCAAAAAGCAGAAATTAATAAAATCGATAGGCAGCGCAGCTAACATACTGCACTAGTATATTAGCATGGCGATCGCTACACTATAGGTATAATAACCGAAGTGAATACAAATCAAGTGAAACGAGCTAAACATTCGGCCAACAAAACAGAGTGTTTGACGCGACCGAACGCCACAGTACTGTAGTATATGTCACTGTATGTAACACTTGTGCCGTATATTAAAGAATAAAATCTTAAAATTTTAATTTCAACTTATTCAGGACTTTATATGGCATACTTTATCAGCGCGTATTCTAAGGACTATTGCCATAAAATATATCTGATTAACCTTTGGCTTATAGCGCGCATATTTCAAACAAATTGTTTAAATTTTTGAAGCTCGTCCAAACAATTGATAAATTATTTTCGTTCGTAATCCGCAAGTAATTTTAATCTTCCGTTCATTTAAAGTTCACAATTACTTTTCTCTGAAGGATCGTACTCCTGATGCCTGAAAATCATGTCTGGTCCATCAGTTTAATCGTTCGGTCGATCCGAAGTCTACCTACAGTATATTGATAAGACCATCAGACATCTTTTTAAGCGCACCCAGGAGCACTCACATTCTAATTCAGCCACAGCACCTCATAGGCGTAACTGTAGTTGCCTATAGACCGCGCTAATTTCAAGATTTTGGACAGTTCCTTTTCACCATTTTTACTCCAAATAAAAAAGGCATTACACATTAAAACAGCCAACCCTTTCTTAAATAGGCACCTTCATTTAGCAGGATCTTCATTTTACTGTAATATATTTAATGCTATTACTACATCAATCTTACATCGATTTTACTGTATACACCAACTTAAATCAATTTGTTTTAGAACTCTATTTACATACCTGGTCTTAGTCTCGTTGATATTCTGTTGAAGAAGGGTCGCCCCCGAAACCGGTCCAGAATAAAGACATATTTTATCAGTTGCTCTTATTTTATTTTACACTTATTTGAAACGTTCCACTTACACAATATACGATTTATTTTCATCTTTCTTTGCGACTTTGACTTGTATCAGAATGATGACCTGGTTTATTAGTTGAAAAATATGTCGCATATGATAAATTAAAAACATCAAAGCTGACTCCGCTATATTCCTAAAAAATAACAAACGAGGAAATTCATCTGGGATCTACGGGAGCGTATCGCGTGATACTACTTTCTTTCTGTTTCGTCTTTGTAGGAAGAAATGGGAGACCGTCATGGCATCACCCAAGAGCAGCACGTTGGTAAGCATTACAAAATTAGATTATTTTAACTATAAATTCGGTCATATCTGTGTGTTTTGATTTGATCATTTTACCTTTAAAATGTCATAACTTGAAGAAAGGAGAAATTTTCAATTATATTTCAAAGATATATTGACACTCTCTGTATCATTTCAACATCATAAGACATGCGTGCCAACCACGATGCTCAACATTATCAAGTGGTAGATTTAGAGGCAGATGAAGTAAAGATATAAAATATCCAGTAATAAATGGTGTAGCAGAAAAGCATTTAAAAGAAGAAGAAAAAAACTGATGATATTAATCAAATAGTTGAAAAACTACTTTTTTACAAACATATACCTGGTAACCTGTGTTAGGTCACTTATTGCAAAGCATACTCACTCAGTCATTACTGCTGTAAGTTAGGATTAAATGTACCCTAAATTAAAAAAAACAGTTGAAGGAAATATATTGGGGAAACTCAAAGAGGTTTCAATAGGCAAAAATCGCAGGAGTGCAAATATTCATTTTTTGGTTTTACTTTTGCAAAATGGCAACTAGCTGCTATAAGCTGTACAGACAGACAAAACAAAACTAGAAAGTGTTCTATATCAGTGTATTGGAAGATTAATCACAAACCTACATACCTACCAAAGTCTATTGCTATTTTCAAAACAGATAATCGTCGCATCTGATTGGCCGAAAGGGTAATCAATCAAATTACATGGAAATGCTTCATCTTTAAATGGACGTGTCTAATCTAGTATACTTATTCCAACCTCTTTGGAAAAACTTCACTACCTCCTGTTTATCGTTATTTTACTACTAATAAATTTGAGAATAGTATACCTCAGAATTTATAAGTAAAATTGGTTACATTTCAAGAGGTCATTTCTACTGTGGTTAACTTATGACTAGGCAGGGCTAACCCCCTTGGGTTGATCCCGAATAAAATAATTCTCATGTCTGCCTTTTTCTAAAACTTTGGTTGTTTTCTGGTATTTTATTGCCCTATGTATCCAACTAGTTAGTGTTATACTACTGATACAGTATTATTTTGCTGCAAAGAACATCGTTTTTATCAGTTGTGTGAAATCAAATAATATAGTGATGTAGTGTATCAGAATGAGTACCTATTTGTTACTTTGCAATTGAACATATAAGTGTAATGGAAATGAGAAAAATTTGCATAAAATAGAAACGAGCGATTCCGATTAATCATGCGACGAATCGCACGATTTGTGAATCGTACCAAAATAGAATCGCGCCCAGTCCTGATTGTACAATATATAGAATAAATTTATATGTTGAAGATGCGCAGACCATTTCGTATTCTAGGGCTCCTTGAGAGATTACGTTACGAAAAATTAGAAGTAATTTCGGTCGATTTTATTTTTAATTTCCTGTCGTCAGGTTCTTTTACACAGCGGACATATTGTTTTAATAACTTCAATAATGTTTTTTGAGCAAATCGTTTCTATAATATTGAGCATATATGACTATGCATATGACGTGATAGAAAGTCATGTACAATGTAGATTCTTCTTTTAAACATCGCGCTTTCTGAACTGGTTTTGTTGCAGAAATCCGAGAAGCATTCAAACTGTTTGACAAAAACGGCGATGGGACGATATCCACGACAGAATTCTCAACTGTTCTGCGCTGCCTCGGTCAGTATCCCAGCGAGGATGAACTGCAGGAAATGTTGCGAGAAATAGATCACTCAGGTAGGCTTGGTCGACATTACACAATTTGCGTAATCCATTCTACAAGCAGTTCTTTTTTAATACAAGTGGGTCATTTTCTCTTATGTTGTATTTGTTCGTCCTTATAATACCTGTATTTAGTATTTAGTTACGTATACTACATTAGACCAAATGAATTACCCAAAGGCAGTGTACCAACTATACCTTCTCTATATCGGTATTCGCCCGTCGTTTTCAATCATTATTTTAAATATTTGAAGTTTGTACATAATTCAAATGCAATGAATTATTGGCTTTAGTGTTCCACCAGGTAATTAAATAACAATACACGCCTGTTTCAGTCAACTTGCACTCGTTACATGATATCTGCTCTGTTTTGCACATTTTTTGCGATTCAATAATACGCTGCGTAAATGTTCAAATGATTTTGGTTTTAACTGAGTTAATAATTGCAATTTGAACGATTCGGCTCGCATTTATATAAAAGTTGTCCTCTCCCTAAACAACGTTTGAGAAAGAAGATTTGATTTTCATTGTGTAGCTTTATTTTATTATGTAAAGTAGAGTTGTCTGTGTGTGTGTGTCTGGGCATCAAATTTGAACGGTTGATCCCAGAGCAAACCTACTGTAAGGGCAGATTTGGAGTCAGAAGTTTCCTGCGGATGGTTTTACGTGTTTTTAAACAATTTTAAGTTTTTCTTTCTATTGTAAAATACTGTAATTAAAAATGTACATAAAATATGCGATATGCGCATAGACATAATAAAGGCGCTAAAATTTAATTAAAAAATATTTCGATTATCTTTTATGCCTTGATCAATCAATAACCATTAATATACTCAAATGCTATATTGTATGTTATTTCGAACTATTTAAGGGAAATTTATCGGAATACTCGAGTTCAGAAATGCATTTCAAAAAGCAGAAAATGCGTCATTTTGTCAAAGGTGGACGCACGCACCCAGTGGGCATCATATATGCGCCCCTGACGGTATCATTATTAATACAACATAAATTTTGTTTTTTATCGCTATCATGGTATGGTTATATATATATTTATTTTGAGATAGACAAAAGAATAACAACCAATTCTAAAGCCAGATCCTCCTTTCCATTCTATCTCCCATATGCAGGTTATTCTCAGCCCGAAATTGTATTGCATTAAATATACCTCAGTTTATTATAAACGAAAATATATAGTTTATGAAATATTTTTATCATCTGTCTTAGTTAGATTTACAAAATCACTTATTTAAATTACTAGTTGTTTTCATTTCTTAAGCGTCTTAGTAAATGCAATTTATTTCTGTTGTAATATTTACTAACTGTTTGGCTAATTTGCTTAGTAATTGTTTGAACTAATTTGTCTAGAAAAGTTATTCGCATAAATGGTAATTTAATGAGAAAGTTTTGGAATTACCATTTTTATAGTAAAACTTTCCTAGTATAGAAATATTTTTACTATAATAAATAGCTTTTTTACTGTTATGAATAATTAAAAAAATAAATTTGGTTCTGTGTGTAAATATCATATTTCCTCAAAATATCACGGACGGAAAAGTCATGCGAAAACATTTTGACCAAGCGTTGGGCACCTTGCTTTTGGTTTTTTATTAAGACAACTTCACTTGGGCTATAATGTTATTCATTACGCAGAATTAGATTGTTTTTCTTAAAAAGAAAACTGTTTGTCAGGTGGTTTTTGTATTTATGTACATATCTGAGGAAAACTGACGTAAGTGCGTCCGCAAGAAATGTCTTTCAAAAACTTTATTTAAAATAATGAATTCATCAAACCAATGATGGTTTTTGCTTTATTCTTCTATAAACAAAATGTAAAATACACTACTTCATTTGTTGACGTTTTAGGGGAGAGTGCATCTCTTTAACCGTTCTTTACTCAGTTATAACTCTGTTTAAACAATTTGATTTCCAGATTCACAAAGAAACAAACCCATTGTACTAACAAGCTTTCTAACAATTGATAAAAGGCTTTATTTGAAGTACTCAGGAAACGAAATTAACTGAGGGTATGTCATCCTCTGTAAAACTTTCGCTTTTATTGATTCAGTATACATTGTAATCAACTCGGCCAAAAAATAAAATTGTAATATGTCGACTTTCACTAATACACACAATGGGATAGCCATTCTGTAGTCAAGTCGAGCGCTATTTCAGACTCTCTATGAATGCTCGATTCGCAGTAGAGTGGATTTCATGCTTCAACAAGATTGCACACTACAGGTCCTCGGATTATAACAGACACACCGATCACCTTCTCGCTTTAGTTAGATTGTCAAATTGCTGATATTGACTTCTGCGTATCCGGGCTGCAATTGTGAGCCGAGGAGGTTCCACAAAGTATTAATCCTCTGGATAGGCTCTTCGCCCCTCCCACAGCCCTTCAAAGGGGGACAGGGATCAAAATCTCAATAAAAAAATAAAATAAAACTTCTATATATTCAATATATATGTACAGTACACTAAACAAGAGTGTACTGTACATTCTTTACGCAACATACAATAGTGTGATTTGTATGCCAAATGCGATACATATGATAGAATTCGCTCTATGAAATAAAGTTGACAATTGGGAAACAGGGAATAACACTCACATAAAAAATGAAACGAGAATGCGATAGAATTACAATAGAATACATTGATCAGGCATTCTAGGTTGAATTCCGTTGTTCATAACTAATTTAAAAAAAATCAAAATCTAGCAATCTGGTTCATTTTACAAAACATACTTAATTTTGTTGTCAATCTTTAGATTAAACAAGGCCAACGAACCTTTTCACATTATCAGGCAGGAGCAAAAGAAAATCTAAAAAATATTTGCCTTTGAAACAAACAGAAATTAAAAATTAATTTAAAACATTATGGAAACGCAAAGCACCGTTGTTCGAACGAAGGTGACAGCAGTACTCCTGTTGAGTTTCGTCTCTGTATTTAATGTGATTCAGCACGACATGGCCAGATCTTCTAGTGTTTGTTTTAATTCCTGACAGTGACGTCCCATAAGTGGGCATGCGAGATTTCTGCAGTCAAACTGTGATATGATAAATTGACAATCATCACGCTACTTTCCCCTCGTGACTTACCATAATCTTGAGCGCTGTTATTTGGAGTTTATTAGCGCTTTAGTGCCGGGCGACAATAACGTATAGTACAGTCAGTATGTAGTTATTTTTTTAAGATGTAAGTAGAATTCCCTCTACCATGAGTGGTCTGATACCAATGAGAAATAATCTGACAATTACAGGCATATAATTTTTACTTTACTTGTAGATATGACTATTTTCGTGATTAAGCGAATGTAATTTTATTCTATGCATGCATGGCATGCCGATGACGCCAATCTAAGCTTTGTTCGTATTGCATATACCTAACATGCCATTGCTTTAATTCAAAATTCAAATCACTAAACAGTAATTATATACTAACATAAATGGTGCATTTATATTAGTGTGAGACGACAGGGGTGATGACGAAAAGAAGCGCTAAAGAAATAATGGACGGGGTCAACCTCATAAAAAGTAGTGAAATTATGACGAAAGCTGGAAAGACTTTCGAACTTATGCTAATCTTGAAGAACTCAAAGGACCAACTGAAGAACATTTTCTGCAATATTTTCATTATTTAAAGGAAACAAAGTTTGTAATAAATGGTATAAATATTTGCTTCAGTAATTCGAAGTTTACACTGATCACACAAATAAATAATGTCTCGTAGCTTTCAAATATTTTTTCCATGCGAAGAAAGGTTCCTGCATAGAAGGCTCGCAGAATGGACGTAGACTCTTTCTATTACTTTTCCATGCATGCATAAAATAAAAATTGTTGCTTATTCATTTTGTACCCATTGTCGTTTGTTTTTATTAGGATACTGTTCGAATAATGTTTTGAACTTACAATTTAAAGGAACAGCCGAAAAGCTAAAACCAGTAGTGTACAATGCCATTTAAAATTTAAGCAAAGCATTTTTAATTTAAACAAACTCTAGAAATATTGACAAACAATTATTTCTTTTTCTTCAGCATTTACTTAGTCAATAAAGTTGGCTTTTAGTCACTTTGCTCGGGAAAACTCACTATATTTGAATAAATTTCCTATAAATTTGAATATAGCTTTTCTTTAGTTGCACCTCATCTGGGTTGGCTTTTATTCATCAAATCTCACGCCAACAATCGTAAACCTCCGAAGGTGGCTAGCTATGGCGCCATGTTTCTTTTCGTTTCAAATCAAAGAGACTCTACCGGATATTAGATTCGACCAGAAAGATTTTATGTTTTCCCCTCTCGCGCTTTGCTTGCTTGCCTTCGTTTTCTCTGTCTGATATGGGTTTTTGTTTGCGGTGATTGGCAATCTTGTGGAAGGAATTTGTGAGCGTTCAGTCTGGTATCATGCGCTGCGCTGTGTTTGTTGGCAAAGATCCATAAAACCATGTCGCATCACTGTGGAAGCTAGAGGCAGAACTGTGGATTTGTGTTTGAGAAATAAATCAGCTAACAAGAAAGTCAAAAGCGCGATAAATGAGGAATACAAAAACCACCCCTCCCCTCTGTTTTATGTCGCCAGAATTGAACTCAGTATGAAACGGTGTACACCAATTATGCGCATTGTTTTAAGCGACTGTTATGATGGACAAGCAATTCTCGTATGGTGCGGTATTCTTTTAATAAAATTCGTATATTGAACACACTATATATAGTCTGGCCAAATGGCATTAGACGTGGGTGAGTGTGGTAAAACTATACAGTTGGTCATAAAAACGACAATGGAAATATTTAGAAGATAAACAAGAAATCTATCATTTGTATAAACTATAGATGTTTTTTTCTTAAAATACGAAACAAAGTTTAATATTTGAATTGAAATATATTTAACACTAGCAGAGGGTACCCGCGTTACTAGGCAATAGAATAGTCCGGTCTCCCACTTTTGCTTTATGAAATTTTCTGTGGGAGGCTTCCTACTGCCCGAAACGGCCATACAAAGGTATCATTCCTATATTTGTACTGTAGCGTCAAGGATTGACTTTTCCTAGAGTAGGTTGCCCTCTCGCCATTGGCTGGGTTTTTAAAATTTGTCTATCAATAGACTGTAGATGTTTGCCTGCTTTTAGTAAGTAGAACTGTAGTAACCTGCGCGGTTATAACTTCGAGGAGGATATTCTCTTGCCGTTTACCCGCGCTTCATTGGAAGATATTCACTATGTATTTCTATTTCCGGGTCATTTCAGCCGTTTTGGAGATAATTGTAAAAGTTTGGAACTAGTTACCTGGCATGTTTTACTGAAATCGAAACTATAAGTGTAAACAAGAGTATAAATAAAGAATTTATACATTTATACAAATATGCGGTGATTTAACCATTGTTTTTCTAAAGCTAAGATGCCTCGTGCAAGGCGCGCGAGGATCGGTGGACTCTTCGCATCATCTCAGAGATTTCCCGAGAGGCGGCCCACAATACGAAGGCAACTCATTGTATCAGAGTTCCTTCTCAGTTGGCATAGCGATGCAATAATGTCTTCTCATCTCCTCTTTCCCTCCAAGGCAAGATGCTTCAATGCCTTCCTGTGTTCTTTTTCAATTATACCCGTACGAAGTTTCATCTAGAAGCAATCTCAAAATTCTGAGAAGTTTCACTTTGAAAGTGAGCGTGACGTTTAGACAGTTTGTCATAGTAATTTGTATATACGCTTTAGAAAATTTGAGAGAATTTAGGGAAAATGGTATCGTTTGCATAAAACAATAACATATATTTTGATAAAAATAGATGCAATGCACACATCAATTAACTAGGATGACAACACGTGACAGATGCAGTTGTGTTCGCGGTGTGCCATTTGAGAAATATGCCGAGTTTTTACAGACAAAAACGAAACCATCATCTTTCGTGCACGTGTCCAAATTGAGTTTTGACAGTTTGAATTGACTTTATACATAGAACTCTCAAAAAAGATTGTTTGATGTAAAAAGGTCAAAATAAATATAAACAAATTATACAGTAAAACCCGCTTAATGCACATACCTATGGGCTGTAATAAATTATGCGTATTAAGCAGGTCTGCGTAATAAGCGGTTTTTAGTTAAATTGAAACTC
>JAUYWV010105230.1:0-13058 GCA_032274565.1 Nematoplana nigrocapitula | reverse complement strand
AGTGTCATTTAATTTGCTGGAAGGTAACCTCCATAAATCAGTTAGGTCATCGGAGATGTGTTATCACGTCTGCTATGTTCCATTTTCATACATTGAGAATACCAAAATATTAAACTTCATTTTCGGCAAACAAACTTAATCACACATATATATGATGAAGTAGCACTAAAATCAATATCAAATCGAAACTGATACGAAGAGAATTTGTCTGATACTATAGTTTTGAATGTATGCTTCAACAGTCTTGGGTTGTATCAGATGTGATACATTGGTGTGTGTTTTTCCTATAAAAGTATATAAGTGTTGATTATCTCTCTCCAATGTATTTGGTGCAGAAAATGAATGTAATCGAGTGTCATTAAAATCGATAGAAGGTAACCTCCATAAATCAGTTAGGTAATCGGAGATGTGTTATTAAGTCTGCTACGCTCCATATTCTTACACTCAGAATACCAAACTATGAACTAATAAACCTCCAATTTTACAACTTTGATCATTCTCTCGACAACGCTCTTAACAATTTTCCTAAAAAAACAAGAGTTAACCAGCCAATAGAACATAGGGTTTGCAAAAGTCCGGACCCCTAACCCCATCCTAGGAGCCCACACCTACGGGCCATGGTACTATAATACATGATGGACCTACAGGGCTGGTACAATCAACAACTAGAGGCCAGAGTACTCTCTAAACAATTTCCAGACACTTAGTACAGTTCGGATGAAAAGTTGATAAAAGGACAATTTTCTCTGACAAATTTTGCAAAGCGAAGGAACTTTACTATGACAAATTTTGCAAATCGAAACTTCGCTCTGACAAATTTTGCAAACCGAAACCAAGTTAGAGTTATATCAAAATATTTAGTATACGGAAACAGTCTTACCACGAATTGGTTGTCAGACAAATGATACGAAGATGAATTCTTAGCTCTCTGCTCAAACCTTATATACTCCCCAAATGAGTTCACCAACACACTTAAATATTGATGCAATAAAACAACTAGCGAAAAATCGGAAAAGTTTGAAAGAAAAATTATATTTTCTCCTCCATCTCTTCACCAATTTCTCCCAAAATTTATACTTAGAGGTTTTCAACCACGGCAAATACGATAACTCAACTCGTTTTTATTTTTTATAATATTTTCATTATTTTTATAACAACATTTATACCGCTGCAGCTACGCGTGCAAGTGTTGTTATGAATGAAACACAACGCGCTCAAGTTGAGTATAAGTAGCATGTTTTTGGCGTACGTTCATGGCGTACGGGATGTCCGCTTGCGTGCGTAATCTTGCTTGCAGAGTGAGAGAGAAATCAATAGATCAGTTGGTCGAGTGTGCTCTTAGATTTAGGCTAGCTAGCCAACCAGTGCGTGAGTGAGTGAATCAAGGTCGCTCGCTTGCTCGCACTCTCTCTCTCTCTCTCTCTGTGATCTAACGTTTCGAGACCGACCGATTGACCAAACCAATACTCACGTAGCTTGCTTAATATAATAGATATAAGTATATGTACACTTCACTTACAGTATGTATGTATAATGTTTATAAGAGTTTTGCTCTTTTTTCAATGAAAAAGAGTTGGTAAGTGAAGAAAATGAATGACTTAGAAACAAAAAAACAGTTAGTAGTACATATTGGAAATGTTTGATACAATTTTTAGGTGGGTTGAAATTATAACTAACGTCATTAGAGGAGTCTAATTATTTTATAGTCATATAAAAAAACAATTAACTACAATACATTAAATTTGAAGAGATGTACCTCTGTCTCTTACTTACACTATGTCTAAAAACTTTTTTCTGCGGTCTGTGGTCCAATGAAATACTGACGACGTAGTCTCACAATTTTCATCAGAATCTTTCACACATGACTGATCATACTAATAGGACGGCGGCACTTGGCACACTCCTGCTGTGAACTACTATAGGTACTAAAATGTGACAAGCTGTCATTAATCAGAGTCATATAACAAAGCCTACTTTTATATACAGTATGACAATTATAGAAATTATAATCGACACATATATCAACATAAACGAGTGTACACTTCAGTTTAATGAATGGAAGCTTCTCATACCAGCCCGGTATGGATCTCAGGCTTTAGATCTTGCTGAATGTGCAGCGTGGAGAATTAGAGTTGCGTTTGGTGGTGTTGTACAGTAGATAAATTATTTCCAAACAATAATCGCAAAAAATGCAATTTGTTCACCGTTCTTCAAATCAATTTCAACACAGCCCGAATTAATAAGCGCAGATAAAATGTGTAAAGTTAATACTTACTGTAGAATAAAGAGACAAAAAAGTTATAATACTGAAAAATGGGTCCATTCTCTTGGAAAACAGTTGTACAATTCGCAAAACTCAATTTACAAAATGCAAAAGTAAAACATATAGCCGCTATGCTTGCAACGACCTACTTATTTAGGGTTGGTCAGGACCTTGAATGACATTGACCTTGATCTAGATTTGAGACAATAAGCGTGTGCCATGTCATCGACAGTTTACAATAAACGAAACATAATAATTACATAAAACACATACAGTATTCTGTTTGATAAAAACTGCTCACACGCTGGAAGTAATTCAAATTAAACGCCAGTTTTTCGCAGTGGCAATTATCAATGTACTAAAACAAAAATGTTCCATTGAATCAACCTATAACATGGAAATATCGATTTGTTCTGTTTGCCCCGGTTTTCTTTATTAAGCATGGGCATAGAAAGAAAAATTCGCTATCCAGTCAAAAGAGAGTTACTGAGATTAATTGTCCTAAATATCTGACCTAATTAATCAGACGAAAAAATAGCAGTAAGGAAAGGCAGTTAAAAGTAGTATTGTATATGTTATAAATGATGTATACCATATTATGAAGTTTTATACATAATTAAAGTTGAAAGGTATCAAAACTGTATAGGCGCACTTTAAAACCAAAGTCAACATACTGTAGTACTTCTCATCGTTACGCCAAAAAGAAAACATATTGTCTGATATAAAATTGTCTTTGCTGATAGATAAACATTATGTGTAAGTCAGTTCGTTATGTACATTTACTGTGGCAATCAAACTGCTACCATCAATATAGAAAATGAAGAATCAGACAGAACCAGCGGTAATTTGACAAGGAGTACGACAAGGATGTCTTCCAGTCCCACTGTTACTCTCAATATATACAGTACTGTGAAAAAGTTTAAAATCACACTGCCAGAATGCTAAAAATTTTATTATTAGGTAATATTCTAAATATAAATAACATTACTACTATTAATAGCTTCCAATAGATTTAATCTATGACGTGTCATTCTCTTTTTATTATTTCGGGGTTTGCCAAGTTTAATTTTTAGCTTACGAATTTTAAAGATAAACAACAGCACAAATAGGTTGAATAACATTTAATCTGGACATGTTTCGATTTTACAATAAGCATCGTCAGCAGGATATTTATTTACAAATTGTTCAGCCACAACAAAACGTGACAAAATATTTAAAAGTGGAGGGACAAAGTACATACAGAATTGAAAAAATAGGCAATTTAAACACATAGAAGACAGAAAATTATAAGACATGCTTAAACGTGCACAAAAAATTACCTTAAGGAAAAATAAATAAATAAGAGGCACCACTGTTCGCCGATAAGCTCGATAAGCAATGGCTGGGTCGTCTTGAGATTATCCAAGAGAAAGTCCCCCAATTCATGGTCAACCGCAATATATACTGTACTTCAATTTTACAGCAAGACAGTGTGGAATGCCACTCTTCAGACTACCAACTCCTGGAGGGTTAGCCAAGTTAATTCTCCATACCTCAACCCAATCGAAATTGTTGGGTTGGTGAAGATCAAAGTTGCTCTTCCTACGATGAACTGATGGAAGTTATCAAGCATGGATAGACTCAGGAAATTGATAGTGACTATTGTCGTACACTGATCGAGTCAATGAATCACCGAACTGCTGCTTGCGTGATAATAAAGGTTTAGCAAACAAGTACTTTATCCAGCAGTGGAACACTAACATGCTTTGAATGAAGGAATGAATGAACAAAGTACTAATGGTTAAGTACTAAGTTATTGATTTTATTACATTAATTATGTTTTTCATCATTGTTCAATGTTCTCCTAAATAAGTCAATAAATAAACTCTTTCACAACATTGTACAGAAAGAATGATTGAAGCACTGGATCACATAGAAGAAGGAATTTAAGTAAGGGGTGAACTCATCAAAGATATAAGATTCGCAGATGATCAATCATTGACTGCAGATACCGAAATGGACTACAAATACTGTTGGACAACCTGAATAGCACAGCTGCAAAACGAAGAGAATTTTTCATCGAAGGTTAAACATAAAACTAAGAAGAAATTTGCGAAATAAATAATATCGAGTTTAGTCCTTTATGGATCACAAACATATACACTCCAAAGAAGTGATAAAAGACTGAAGCATTCGAAATGTGGATATGGAGATGAATGCAGATAATTTCATGGCATGATAGAAAAACTAACGAAGACGTATTAGAAGAGATAAAAGAAAGACGTCATTTACTTCAGACTATATTGAAACGGAATAAGAACTGGATAGGTCACATCTTAAGAAAATATATCCCAATGAAAACAATCATTGACGGTTTTTTTCTTGTAATACGTGGACGAGAAAGGCCAAGAAAAGACATGCTAGCATAATTAAATGCAGATTCATATAAAAATCTAAAAAGATAAAGCAGAAAATCGAATGGAGTGGAGAAATGGATGCCATAAACATGAACCTACTTGACAAAGCAGAACACTCGATAGGTAAGTTTAGCAGTACACCATTTAGCCTATAGTTTGCCCACATGTGGATCGGAGATATGTTTTTAATCGCCGTAGAGTTGAATGGTACCCCTCACGTGAGTTTGAACCAACTGGTATAGTGAGGAACAATCTGAAAATACTGCAAATTTTCTCATAGGGTCTATATAGGTTTTCCTGTTCGCACAAAACTTCCAATGGATCATCGGGAAAATCTCGCTTATCTTTCAGCCTGTTCATGTCATGTAGGAATGTGTGTTGGTTGCAAGAAGAATATCTACATTGCATTAGAGTGAGACAGAAGTTGGATAACAATGTCGTCACTCTTTCGGTTTTTCTTCTGGAGGGATACTACTCATAAAAGTTTGTGTCCCGAAACTATATGCCGTTTAAGCTTTGGTGCCTTAGTGTGCCAATTCAACCACTTTTTGTGCCAGCTCCCCTCGACAAAATCCTGAGTGCGCCCCTGCTTAACTGAATGTGATTTCTCAATAATATAGTTTTTTCAACTTTGTAATTATACTCAACTCAGTTTATTTTAGCTAGGGATAATATATTTTAAATCTATATTGAAATAAAATTATTCAGATGCTTCTAAGATCAGATATCCTGGTTAATGAATTTATTCAGATCATACTAAGATTTATGCAACACTTATATTTACTAAGATCCTAGTAAGAACATACATATAATACGACTTACTAAGATGTATATGATAGTTGAAATTACTAAGATCTTTTACTACTTGATATATTTTGGTTTCATATCTTAGTAAGTTTTACTATTCTTCGTTTTGCCGGGTATGGCTGATGAATTGGCGAAAACGGTCGAAACGAATACATGTTTGGTAACTGTATAATTTTCATTCTGCTCCCACGCATTAGATTTCCGAATGTGTCTTCTATGAATATGTAACGCCTGTGCGTATCCAGTTATTTGAAGAATCTCTCTCATACCGTCCCCCTCTCAGATACTTGATCGGGAATAAGTCCGATGCACAAGTCAACCGGTCAGTGCACCCGCCTCGATTCAATGTGATCTCGGAGAACGGCTATTCGGGTCACTTCGAAACGTCGGCTCGCAACGGGGATCAGGTCGCCCTGCTCTTCAGCGAAGTCGCCGAACGTCTAATCCAGATAGCAGAGGAAGAGGAGAAGCTCCTGTACAAAGGCAGATCTCCCCATTACAATCCATATCACCCGAATTGCTCCACATCAGTACATCTGGGCTACAATACACCAGACCAGTTCTCCCAGTCTTGTTGTCAGGGCGGGAGGGCTGGAGGAGATACTTGCTGGAGGCGTTCTCCGCTGTTGGTAGACAGTAGCGGGCCATCATCGCCGATTAAAACCAAATCGGTCGACTGATCAACACACTAGTGGACCAGCTTAGAGGTTTCATTAGAAAAGTACGCACATGTACAGCATTGATTTTCAGATGTATAGGCTGTATTTAAAAAACTATCGTTTCTAATTCTATAAATACACTTCATCGATTAAATACTACAACTATATACTGTATATTATATAATATATTATCATCCAATCAAATGAAAATCGATATATTATATATATATATACTGTATATGCATCTAACCCTGCTAATAAGGTTACGTTGCTGAACGTTACATTTGCACCATGCATTTTACGTTATAATGTGACGTAATAATCTGTACCTTTCAGCACCGGTCAACGTGTGTGTAGCACTTGGTTTTAAGAAGACTAAATTGCATTTGTCTGTACTTTCTACATATCCAACTTGTAAATTATATTTTACGTCCTAGAGAACAGTCGTTGAAGTTAAAGTCCGGAATACGTACCCCAAGTAACCAGATAAATCCCGGGAACGTCTACGGAATACGTACTCCAAGTAACCAGATAAATCCCGGGAACGTGTCCGGAATACATACCTAAGTAACCAGATAAATCCCGGGAACATCTCCTGAATACATACCCCAAGAAACTAGATAAATCCCGGGATCGTCTCCTGAATACATCTAATGGAACGTTCTCTTTGAATCATCCGGTGAACGTTCCAGGAAATTTCTATAAACTATGTTATTTATTTTTGTATTAGGACAATTCAATTAGCATATAGTTTTTATTTAAAAATAATTAGTAGGTATAATTATTTCTATCTTTAAAATATGCAACTTATGAAATGTTGGATGAACTAAAGTTGAGAATATTTTCTGAGGTACAGAAATGAATCATTTTACTCGGGAACCAAAGTAATACCATGTACCTTCTGTATTATTTGATGTACGGAGAAATAAAGTAAGGTGTCCTAATACTGTGGTATAGAAAATGTATGTATAGAAATCCGAAGAAGTTACTTTCTTGCCATTTAAATCGAGATAATTTATGTTGACAAAATTGGTTGAAAAGGTATATGTGGTTTATCTGATAAATTATTTCCATCAAATATAATCAAGACACGATACGTTTAATGCGCCAGGCGTACAATAAAATTAATATCTTCGTCGTGCCACAGTGGATAAGGCTTTGGATTCTGAGGTATAAGACCAGCACGGTTCGAATACTGGCTTGTACTAAAAATATGAAAACTGTGTCAGGGTGTCAGTAAGGAAGCACATTATTAGGAATTGTGTCCCCTCAATTGTTTACCACAGTAGTGATAAAATGTGTTAAAAATGGAAGAAATAAAATCAGTTATTATATTTTTGACACATACTACTTATCAAGTAGTATGTAGCTGCTGCTGCTTATGAATGGTTTATTTCCACTGCTTCCGTTGGATGCAGTGCAGTGTAGGAAAATATATATGTACATTATTATGTATTATTTCGGGAACATTTTGGCAATAAAATCTCACGAGGATTGTGTGGGTACGCTCCATTTGGGAAAAGTCTTGAAAGCACAAGTGGGTTTAGGTGCGTTTGGCCCACGTTGATTTTTTTATACAATGGAACTTTATTAAAATCAAGTGCTACAAATCAGTTGTTGAACGTTGCTGAACGTCGCAGATTGTAATGGTTCAAATGTAATGTTCAGCAACGGTATTTTTTGCAGCTAAGCTAAATGTTATATGGAGGGCAGGATACTTGAACGTAACTTTGAAGATGCAATTGATGAGGCGGCTCATCTGGACAGTGTTCCTATGTGGCACTGAAGACTGGACCGTTAAACAGAGTGACCAAAATAGGATTGGGTTCTTTGAAATGTGATGCGTGCTGGAGGCGGATGCTTGGCG
Source organism: Nematoplana nigrocapitula (assembly GCA_032274565.1). NCBI lineage: Eukaryota > Metazoa > Platyhelminthes > Proseriata > Nematoplanidae > Nematoplana > Nematoplana nigrocapitula. The sequence goes on along the minus strand of JAUYWV010105230.1, from coordinate 5,066 downwards.
TCTCCTGGAGGCAGCTATTAACAGATACTTCAGTACTGGAGGAGATGGGTTTGAAGAAAGAGATCATGGCCAAAGTAAGGAACAAGATGAAGAGATGCGCCCGGGAAGTGCGGAAAGACCTATCCAGAGTGTAAGAGATTGGCGGAAAACCTTGAGGAAATTGTCGCGGGTGTAAATAAGTAAGTAAGGACTTTTGTATTTCTGTATCTATAAAAGTGAAATAAACTTGACGTATCCTTGGACAGACGCTCGTTTCTTTATGATACAGCCTACTGTACTGTATATTGGAAGAGAGAGCTGGATATCTACAAATTAGGTCGGTTAAAAACATTTTTCCTTTCTGATATCTTTAAAGTAAAAAAATGCCAAGACGTGCTTAAAAAAATCATTTATATTCGCTGCATCTCATCAGGTGAATACTGCAGTTATCACAAGGCAGAGCGTTACAATCACCGATATAAAGAGGTAGAGAGTAATTTAACTCAGAGATCTGGACAAGTAGACAGATAAAATTACCGATCAATACAAATGAATTAGAAACCGAAGGAAACAAACCAAAGTATAGTAAATAAAAGAGACATGCGATAGTAAGAACAGGAAGTCTGTACAGAAGTAAACTACATTTTCGCTTTTTTACGTTGGCAGAACCTTTTTATTTTTATTTTTTATTATTGTTTTATATGTACATGTCGGCCTTTTTATCTCTTTTTATTGTGAATTTACATCCTTTTGCATGTCTCTTTTATTTACTACCTTGGTTTGTTTCCTTCGGCTTCTTCATCTGTATTGACCGGCAATTTTATCTGTCTACGTGTCCAACTCTCTGAGTTTTACTCTCTACCTCTTTATACCGGTGATTCTAACGCTCAGCCTTGTCATAACTGCAGTATTCATCTGATGTTATCCAACGATGGCTATTGATTGTAATGTAAAAAGTATTCAGTTAAATCATGGTAACCAACACTTTTGCATTGATTTTTCTACCAACAGCCATCGTTGGAAAAAGCACCTAATGCATGACAGACTGTTGGCTACCGTGAATTAATCTACTGAACTACTCATTCATCGATTAATCAACTCGCTAACGCTTGGTGATTAATGATGAACTCGGAGTTCAGTAGATTAATTCACGGTAACCAACAGTTTGTCATGCATTAACTATTACAGATGCAGCGAATATATAAATAAATTTTAACCACGCCTTGGCATTTCTTTTTATTTTCAAGATATACAAATTAATCTATACGACGGTCATTGCCAAAACCTCGTGTGTGTTTATTCGTACAAAAATACAAGTGACGACGCGTTGCGTTGATGATCACCAAATCGCATTCCCAGCATCCCATCTTTGCAGTGACTCTCTCACCTGCGCGGTGACTGCAGTACAGATCTGCATTGTCTCGAAGGAGGATGACTCCAATTCTCTGGCCAAGTCTGAGCGCTTCTTGCAGATAGCCGCGCGGCCTACACTCCAGGTTTGTCTCCTTGTAACTTTATATTGTTTCATCAAGGAGTAGCTTCCAGAGGATCATGCCATCTATACAGCGTATAAACAGTGTCTCAGTTACCACTTGTCAAAGAGTGGTTTAGAAGACGGATCTTTGGTTTGGTTTCCCGTTGGGAAGGATTTTCTTGAATAAAATGGTCTTACTATTCATCTCCTTTAGGGCCGTCTCCAGTTATACATTTCCCTTCCTTACAAACACAACTTCCATGTCTTTCTTTATGACACCCGCGTCCATCTTATCTTTGGTCTTCCTCTTCCTCGATCGTTACTTCAATTTCATTTGCTTTGCCTTTCTAGTTTCTTTGTATCTCTGTATCCATTCGGTATACAAGACCAAATCATCGCAATCTTCCCTTCGCATCTATGTGTATGGTCCAATGCCATCTCTTCCTTTTGCTTTTTATTATCCAACATTCACCTCCATACAATAGAATTGATCTTATTATACAGCCTGGTATGTTTTTTACACGCAGTCTTTCTGGTCTTCCGTCATAGATATTTCCCGCCGTTTCGCCAAGCTGCTTTATCCTCTTTTTTTGCTGTTCAGTATAATAAAATAGCCTTCCTATTTTTAGGTTTCCTCCATGTCGGTCTTGTACATTGTTTCTGTTTCATTTATTTTAACTTTGAGGCCTCATTTTCAAATTCGTTTTGAAAACATCGAGAAAGTGAGCCTATTTGAATACCTTTTGAAATCAGATGATGGCGACTGTGCGAAATTAGACGTTCTAACACGCATTACCATGGGAAATAAAAGATCATGCTGAACTCAGTTTCTTCTATGGAAAGAACGAAGTCTATGCGTACCTCACTCATTCAAAAGAAGACTGATTATTATAAGACCCAGAGTATGGACAGTGATATCATACGGTTCTGATCGGCTTGGACGCGAAAGACGAAAAGAAGATTGAGTCAGCAGAAATCTGGCTTTGGAAACGGCTGCTCCTGGCATCCTACAAGAACTCCGAATACTAAGAGGACTTTTACAGCACATCAGAAAACACAGTTCTGGTGGCTGCAAATAACCATGAACTGTCGTACAAGGGCAACTGAACGGAAGATGCAGACAAAAATGGTCCAGATTACAGTACTACAACAACATAAAAAATGGATGGACACTCAACGGAATGGTGCACCCGTGCAACCCAAGATTGCTGAGATTTATATTGTCTGTCATAGGCCTAACAAGGGAGACGACCAACGATTAGCAATAATTATGCCAAAGAAGAAGAAGAAGAAGCCATCTATCCTGCAGCTCTTCCGACGTACTTGCCATCATTACTAGATCATCGCCATAAGCAAACTCCTATAGCATGCCTCGTCGAATGTTTTCTACACAATTATGAACAGTAAAGGGGACTCACTGCTGAACTTTGGCGTAAGCCAAACTTCCGTCACAACTCTTGCTTTTGGTTTCTTCATAGCCGGACAATTTTTTCCGCCACACCTTTTGTCCTCTGACACCACTAGACCAGTTCTCTTGGCACTTACTACAAAAATTGCACCCATTGTGCTCTTACTTTTGTCGTCAAGAATACCAGAGATGATGTTAAATGTTTCCCCTCTTCCTTTTATCACCAATTTCATGTTGATTACTGGTTAAATAAACATTTTAATGGACGAATAAACACACTATAGGTACTTGTGGAATGACTTTCGTCCTATAGACTGCATACGTAGGTGTTCTCCACTACTGGTTATAGTTAACTTAGTGTGTTTCAGCGTAGAATAAGCGAGCTCCGGTGGAGGATAAGATCTATTTCTTGTCTGTTGTATAGTGCTTTTGACAATAGAACAAACAAAGAAACATAGTGGTCATTAAAACAAAACATTTATTTTTAAACAAAAACAATAACGCGTGACCAACAGGATAAATTCTTTGCACCGAAAAGCACTTAAATACTAATATCGATTTTCAAAAACATACACTGCCCCCCGCAGGAGTCATCCTTTTCTTTCCTGTTTTCTTCGCACTTCTGGGTCGACGTGGATGGTTCTGCCTCTTTCGTGTAGTCTCTATAAAAGTGATTGAAAATAAATAAAATACTATTTTACCTAAAGAATTATAGATTCTTAGTTGTAAGTGCAAATATTCATTTCCTTAAGTATTGCTAATCTTCGTGATCTCTTCCTTGTCTTTTGTAACATCATGAGATAAATTTAGAGATTTTATTCATTTCAAATACGTCAATCTTACCTCTGACTATAGGCATGTTCATCCACTGAAATACCTTTATCTCTTTGGACATTTCTGTGTCTGTGCTCAGGAAACCATTGCTTTGTGCAGTTTTCATAAAAGAATCACTTACTCACTTATATAGGAACGCACAGATGGGCTGACGTGACCAGACACCTTGCAAATCGTCGATAGATGCTTTTATAAATCTAATGTCATCAGCGAAATCCTCTTCCTGATTTTCATAAAATAATGCCTTCTCTAGCAATAAGTGAATATCTGGAACATCGCTGCTGGTTGGACCTTCACCGATCATCGCTGCTGCGCTTAATTGAGTACTAATCATAGAAATCGACTTGCACGAGATCGAACGGAGTATATAATCAATTTACGTACTGTACCTATAAACATTGAACCAACGAAATAAAATGTTAGATGAATAAAATTAATGGAGTGTGCATTAACTATAAACAGCGATTGGAGAAAACGGATATACTACTTGCTGTCGACTCGTAGTATATCCTTTTATGCAAGTTAATGGATATAATATAGATTTTTGAAAATGCTTACAATCAAATGCCTATAACTGCAATTTCAGTAAAACCTACGCATAGAAAGTCGTCCCACTGAGTGTAGTATATATACTATACAATTACACACAAAACTGACTTTTTAATTCACCTAACTGTCTGCATGATAATGTATGTTTTACCACAGTTACTTTTTTGAAAGGAAAAAAAACTACAAATGATTGCATATCAGAACATATTATACAGTATACAGTACTTCTTTCGGTATAGAAAACAAACGAGACATATGACAATTATACTGTAGCTGGCGTCACGTCGGTTGTCTGACATACAGTAGCAGAATTTTCTGACTGTTTAACAAATGTTTTGTTTTCCCAATACGCATGACCATCTTTACTGTATATGAACCTATAGCGGAGGTACCCGGCTTCGCTCGGGGGGTACATAGGGCAATAAAATGTCAGGAAACAACCAAACTTTCAAGTAAATAATTTATTCTGATTATTCAGTAGTAAAAGAAGAATGGAAAATTATGTTGAAAAATACTTTCCTTGGATCAAATCTGGGTCAACCCAAGGGAGGCAATTGGGCATAAAACCTGCCCAGTCGATAACTAAACCACACAAGAAGTGACCTCTTGAAATGTAACCAATTTTATTTATAAATTCCTAGGTATATTATTCTCAAATTTATTATTAAAACCGTATGATGTTTTTTAAATATCGCATGTTTCACCCGGTATTAAATAATTTACAGTTTTTCTTTCTTACATAAAGTAATTAATTAAGAATCTATATAAAAATAGGTAAAACCATCTGCAGGAACCTGCTGATTCCAAATCTGCCATTAGTTT
>JAUYWV010105219.1:0-13058 GCA_032274565.1 Nematoplana nigrocapitula | reverse complement strand
AAGTGTACAAACATAAGGTAGTTGCACCGGTTTGATGACAGAGTCGTCTTAGCGGTCTAACTTTACCACGTGACATTCGTCTATTATCATGTTATGTCATTTCACAATGATATCTCCTATTCTTATAAATTCGCTTTATTTTTTAAGTCAGAAATGTTCATTTTATCTAGCGTATATTACAATTGATATGTCCTATATAATTCTAGTACTACAGTATTATATATTTGTAAATCTATAAATTCTATTTTTATGTTTTTATTATTCTGAATTTCGGTATCAAAACATTATCCAAAAAATACAAATATGTTCATTTAAACTGGAATCTATTAACGAAATTTCTTTTTTTTAAAGATGTGGAACATAATAATATGAAAAGTCCCTGAACCTCAGGTTGCTGCGTCTTACATTTGAAAAAATGCCTTTAAAAACAAAAGAGTGCGGGCCGATTCGCCCCTCCCCCCCCGGTAGGATAGAGTTAAGCAGTCAAACCAGTTTGTTTTGTATTTGGTCTCCACCTTCTCTTTCGCGTTCCATCCATCTTTCCAAGCACCATATTCTCACCTTTAGCGTGTCATTTGTCCACAGTATGGCAGCTAAGATTGAAGTGTTGTAGGTCCAACTTCTTGCATAATTTGTCTGTTGGTTCTTCTGCGTTGTGTCCAGCTGATTTGAAGCATGCTCCGCCAACATTACATTTCAAAGGCATCTGTCATATTTTTTGTTAAGTGTCCATGTTTCACACCCATATGTAAATCTACGATGCACCAAGGCACTGAATAGACTTCTTTTTCGATGGGTACCAATATTCCAGGTAGTTAGTTGTTATGCCTATCATTGCATTGTTTGACATTGCAGCTCTTCTTCTGATCTCTTTTCGACATTCTTCGTTTGGAAGGCGACTTTTTGTGAATTCGTCATTATTTTGGTCTTTTTACTTTGAGTATAAGGTCAACCTTCTCACTTTCTTCTTTTACTATGACAATTAGATACTTTAGACCCTTTTTATTATGCATTATGCCGTTTGAGTATCTTATGTTGTCTAGTTTCATCCCTCCAATCTTGATGCCTGTTGAGCATGCTTTGTCTAGGGCGTTTCACGTGATTTGTTCGCTGTGTAGATATTTACATATGCTGTAGTTAGTTGTCTATAAATGTAAATAAATGAATAACAGCATACCAATTCTGTGATCTGCAATCAAAAAAATCGACTTTTGAAGGATCTGTTTCTGCGTCTTTCACCTGTATGTACCACGCAATTCCTAGAAAGAGGAAAGTGTTAATTTCAACATAAATGTGACAGACACGCTGAAAATTAATGCCAAATTAAAAATATTATACAGTATATATGCTGTATCATTGGAGGATACAATTTCAACAACTTACGCTTACGCAGATGATACCGTACTACTAGTTCAGTCTGAAGATAAGCTACAGCGCCTTTTAGACAAAGTAGTGGAAGGGAGTAAGAGGAAGGGCCTTACTATCAATTAGAAAAAGACAAAATGTCTATGGTGATAAGCAAGTAAAAGGATCAGAAGTGTCAGCTAAAAATTGATGAAGTTAACATTTTAAACAAATGAAATCTTTTAACTGCCTAGGAACCTTGATCGCCGAAGATGGCAAATGTGACTCGGAAATCAAGAGAAGGATCAGCATGTCAAAGCAGTCATTTCAGAAGTTATAGAGAGTATTGAGAGATAGGAAGATGGCGATTGGAACAAGGACAGTAATTCTACGCTGTTATGTGTCTACTCCATTCTCGTCACACATCACAGATGGAAAGCGGGACTTGAAGTCATTCAAATGTGGCTTTTGAGAATGCTCAGATTATTCTGGGTAGACCACATTTCAAAAGAAGAAGTCCTAAATGAGCAGGAGAAGAAAGAAAGTAGATCAAATTGATAAGAAAAGGGAGGGTCGAATTCCTGGACCATGTTATGAGGAAAGAGGGACTGGAAGGAATTATAACAACATGCATGATTGGTGGAAAAAAAGGAAGAGTACGACCTCGTCTAATATACATGGAAAGTAGTAAAAAATCGATGCAGGTGCAAGTATCAGAGGAACGGAAGGAAAACTTGACTGTGCGAAATGTGATGATAGCCTGCAAGGATAGATATTTGTGGAAGTCCATGGTCACCTACGTCTTAGAAGGACACGACGGTGCATATACAGATATAAATATGTATCGTTTAATGTTTAATATACAAAAAATAATAAAGCCAGAAGCAATGGTACAGCTCGGCAGAATCTGGAGAGGGTGGCACAGTCATTAAATGACCCCCCCCCCTCAGTTCGGTGGTTACCACAGGTCTCTGATGTATTGGGGAGTCTAACTAAAAACCAAGTCTAATTCATACAATATCACAAATTAATGTAATTCTGTTTTTTTTTCATCTAAAGAAATTCCCTTATTTGTCCATTAAACTCACACTTCGTGTCTTCAAATATTGCACATACCTCATACTTTTGCCTTATAACAGTTTATGGAAAAAAGATGTATGAACGATACAAAATTCAAATAAGAGTTTATATAATGGAAAAGTTTAAAAAATGTATACCTATATCTTTCTCATATAAACCGCTTCCGGTTTGACAACATTTTTTACAATAAATTCAACTTTATAAGGAATTGATTATCCAACTTCACCACATGTATGGGAGTACAATCGCATAATATAAAACAAGATTTAGCAGGGGTCCAAGGGTGACACAACAAGTAAGCCGTCCTCATTTTTGTCTGCATGTGATCAAACTTTCATGTGGAAAGGAGCCAATTTGAGTAATTAATGTACAGTAGATCTCACCTGGAAATATTTTAAAGTACCCGGTTGAACTTCCAAAGTACTGCCATTTCAACGAGGGGTCCTTTTGCAAATTATCTTCGAACACTGCATCGAGACCCGATGTCCAATTGGCAACATTTTGAATTGCATTTGCTGAACACACATGAAACGGGTATCAGTAATTACAATACATTGTTATTTTTGATAAAAAAACAAGGACCGGTATAAATCCAATGATACGACTTCGTCCCCTCATTTTCTTTCTTCCGACTGACCGACAGACAGACCCCCTCCTATAGATATGAAAGGATGCTTCAATGCCGGCCTGCTTGTTTTAATTATGTTAATACCAGATTTCAAGTAAAATTAATTTCTAATTCCTGAGAAAATCGACTTTGTACAAATGGGTGACGGACAGTCGAACTACTATACTTACATACAGACATACAGTTTTATAGAGATGCGAGGACAGATATAAAGACAAACAAAATTAATGAGATAGACAGACATAAAATACGTTTAATTTATAATAATAAGTAAAACAACATAAAAGCAACTGACGTAAGTACAGCAGAAGTCTGCATATGGTAGATTAAATAAAGAATGAAGTAATATATCTTACTAACGGAGGGACCCGGCACCGCGCGGTTTAATACATAGGGCAATTTTCAAGTAAATAATTTAAAAACCTGACTAGTGAAAAATAAACAACTGTAGACGTGACCTCTTGAAATGTAACCAATTTCATTTACTTTTCAAACTTACTAGTAGTAATTTAAAATGGTAGGATATTTTTTTCTAAATATCGTATGTTTTTACCTGGTTTTAAATAATTTAAAGTTTTTCTGTTGATTCTTAAATAACTTAATAAAAGTTAAAAACTGTATTTTAAACCACTTAAAACACATTTGCAGGTACTTAGTGGTTCCAAATCTGCCCTGAGCTTTGCTCTCGGATCAACCGTTCAAAATTGATGACCAGACACACACTCACACGGGCAACTCTATTATATATATATATACAGTATATATATATATATATATATATAGTATATAGATGATTTTATTCAGGAAAGCTATAGCTCGAAAATGTCCCGTCAAAGAAAACAGGATTTCTTGATTAGGGAAATTTCCTTAGGAAGTCCCATTAGTCTTTGAAAAAGTCCGCTAACTATAACAAAAAAACATGTGTTGTTTTCGTAGAATTGTACAAAGGCAACTACGCGGATCTTTGTGTTGAAAGAGAACGATATTTCAAAGAGAGTAAAATCGTTTTGATAAATTAACAAAAGGGAAAAGCTATAATTACACTCCCGTGTTCACTTTATTAAAATGTGATATATCAGACAGATAGTTCGCCGGATGTGTGTGTTGTCGAGAGAATGAAATTTTCTATGACAAGAGTGTAAAGAACACGAACAGCCAAAAAAGTCAATCCAGAGAGATTGTATGACGTAAGAAGAGCGCTACATTAATTACGTTGAAACAAAAAATAGAACTACAACAACACAAAACAGGAAGACACATGTTGCAACAATGGAAGTAGTCTATCAACAAACATTTTACGAACAAAATTGGTGAAAAATGGCAAATCAATATTGAACGAAGAAATAACATTGCGCACCGTGACTAAGGAGGGTAGAACTACCAGCACAGACAAGATTGGTTTAGAGAGTTTTAAGCACAAGAAGATTTATGTGTCGAGCGATCAAAACTCCCTATCCAACAAGATCTTTGGCTATTCAAGGATACCAATAATGTATACCTTAATAAAACAATTTAGACATGATCACCCTCTTGGGGACAGTCGTGTGTGTTACCTCCTGTGCCTCGACGCACACAATATCCTCGGCGCCACCCTGAGTGCTGGTGCAAATACACGGTCTGACTGGTCTGTTAATCGCGCACCAACATCTGGGTGATATTACACGTTTTAACATCCCTTCTGAGACACTATGCCCAAGTTAGATGTCCAGTACATGTACAATATCTGCCGGCACGGACATCTGCGAGTGTGTAGACCCAATGAATATGTACCATCCATGTATTCCTGTATGTATCTTCTACGCATGTAGTTTGTCAAATTGAATTAATTTTAGATACGGAAACTGTTGTTCGTTCTAAGTTACTATACTGATTGCTTTATGGGTAAAATCTATATTTGTTAATCTTATGTCTAATCATTAAATGCATACAATGCCTCTAAATTAATAAATTATCAATGTCTACTATAGTAAACGAAGCATTTCTATGACATTACAAATGCCAATATATCCCGTTCATCTATACACTTGACTGGAAAAAACCTATGCAACGTAATTTATTACAATATAGTGATTTCTTAACAGATCGATTACATATCTGCGCTTTGATAAATTACGTTTTAGACATTAGCGGTTCACTCGCGTGGTTCACAAAGAAGGCTGTACACTTTGAACGTTCGCAATGAAATATGAAATATCACTATATATATACGCACCACACAAACAGTTCTGTCCATTCAAACACCAATGCTATTTCATGCTCTTAACATACGCATGATGGGTGGAGAATGGGACGACATTGGTTGGCACAGTGTGATAAGGGGATGCGAAGGGTAGAAATGAAACGTTGGGAGAGAGAGAGTTATTTATTCCAAGCTCCTACACAGCTGATAACTTGCCAGCATCATCTCTCATTCATTACATACAGAGGTTTATTCACAGAATCCCAGGTCTTCGCGTTGGTGCAACCAAAACTTGTTACGCATGTCTTGTCACATTATCTTGATACATACACACGGAGAGGGAGGTCAGCGTTTTCCAATTTGCTAATCGTATCCGTGAAAATAGAAATATTTCGTGTTCTGCAATGTCTGTGCTACTGTATATGGAGATCAAATTTTATCTATATAGAATAATATTTCTTACAATTTAATTAATTTAAATTACCGCATGAATAAGTATGTCAAATAATGTACATTGATTGATGTTGGAGAATAGTAATTTAAAAATTGCGCTATCCATGAATAAACAAAAATTTAACTGATCAAAAAATGAGTCATAGATGATTTTGTTTGTGGACATACTGGACATGGAAATAATATTTTATTCAAACGTTATTGAAAGCTGTTCATCTACATACATAAATGCGATGTATAATACTGTCAGTAAGTTGAGTTGCTGGAATTTGATTATCGATCTGTCAATGTGCTGTCAATCTCTTTTATTCTATTTAGCATTTTTTATCTAAACTGTAAGAATAATTATAGATTTAGAACAAAATCGACAGACATAAACATAATTGTATTTAGCCACTTGGCCATCAGACACAATGTGCGTACACATTTAAACAAATGTTAAACATTTAATAAATGAACCAAGAGCCGAAGTGTCAATAGGAGAATAAAATTCGATTACATTTGACACCGGACTATAAAAACGAATCTGAAATATAAAGCATAAAGAACAGTTGCCATTTTACTTACACGTGATTTTACTTAATAAAGAGAAATATGAAGAAATTAGTTTCATATTATCTATTTAATTATTTTATTGACCTAAATTAGTTTATTTAACTAATTAATTAATTAATTAATTTGTTTGTTCCTTAAATATTTTTTATTGATTTATAGGAGGTAAACTAAAAAAGTGAAAAGGTCGAAAAGAGAAGCCAAACCAAAAACAACCAAAGATAGTTAAAGTTGGACTGCAGGTTCAATGTCACCACATCGCTACAACTATGCAACTAAATACCATTATTATTATTAAGAAGGATAGGTATTTTTATCTTTTTACTAAATAATGGTTTAGAGTTTAAATCTTTAATTACCTTAGTAAGTTAGTTCCAAATTTGGGTGTGATTATATGAGTGTTTCTCTAATATATGATAAACATTTTTTAATTGTTGCTCTATTCTTAGTTGTTTTGATTTTAATAACTGGCTTGCACTGAATTGTTTTGGTAGTTTATATAATATTTTTACTAATTTATTTATTTTTTTTATTTTTTTTCATGTTTCTTCTTCGTAAAATATAAATCTGTTACAACATAATAATTAGCCAACAACAAGGAAACTCACTATATCATTAACCCTTTATAACGAATTCGTGTTTGGTGAGCTAAATGGATTGATTGCCAGAATTCTATAACTTATTTTTCTCTCTAAAGGGAACTCATAACGGAACTCCGACAGGACTGAACTTCTTCACGAAACATAATTTCTCCTCCTTTAGTAACAAAGGACAGGCGCTCAAATAGCTGAAATAGCTTAGTCCTTTATTTGGATGAAATTCAATTTTAGCGCGGACAGTCGTCGCATCTAAGAATGGTCAAATTTCAGCGAAATCCATTTACGCCGCTGTCTTAACCCCGTAGAAAGCTCTGCCTCTGCATACTCGTATCGCCTTCCCATCATTGGGACAGAATGAGAGATTGTGGATAATGAAATCAGAGTTGAGGTGGTGGAGAGAAGTCTAAATCAACAGGCATTGAGACACAGAAATTGGTCAAACATCCAATTACTCATTTATATGTTTTTTTCTTCTTTTTCTTCTCGAAATGTAATGTCATCATTTTAGACAGCGCAAATTCATTCAAACATTATTGACTGCTGGTATATACATATCAAGTTCAATTTGTACTCTAATTCGCAGCAATCATTTTGTCATTTTAAATAACGACATAAACTCTGAAAACATTTACCAGAAAAATGAGAGTATGATTGAATAATTACGAATTAAACATTTTAAAATTGAAGAATTGCAATAAGAGGCAAGCCAGAATATTACAATAAAAAACATTTAACTGTTTCAAACGTTTTCAACAAACATCCTTTTGCAGCCATAAGCATGTAAAACGAAATTGCTTTATCTATCTCTAATCAGCCATTTAAAATATACAAAGTCTGCATTACACCATTTAAGCTAAATGTATAGAATCCACGGATTATACCTTCTATTTGCAATGTTTTTCCAATTCCGGATCGCAATTTATTTTGAAAATATCTATAAATATTTCCAACTACCTGGTACACCCGGCGTTGCCCGGGAGTAAAGGGTTGCTTTTTGTCTTCTAATTACGCAAATGAATCTGCTTTTAGCGTAGTACCCACGCTTTATATATAGGTGGAAACATAATTATGCATCAAAGTGCTACTCGTTACCATTAATCAACAAAACAAAACTAACAAACATGAAACTAACAAACTTAATAAAACATTGAAAAAACTGTCAGATTCTATTGCGTTCTTAAGAGTCTTATTCTGCAGTATATTGATGATGTAGTCTTGCAACAATCGCCTAGTGCAAAAATTTAAATTCCTTATTCTGTAGTAAATCAAGTTAGCATTGCTTCATTTAGAAAAAAATATGTTAACAAATTAATCAATAAATCAATAATGGAGAATGCAATGTGATTGGTCAATGATTACTTCTTATAAAGGGTCTAAAATTTGCAGAACATAAAAACAGAACAAGATCGGTTTGAATGAATGAATTTAAAAACAAAAAAATTGTCGATGGCCATCTTGGTAAATACGTGTTCGTTTGAGCCAACTCACGACGCGTTGTGATGGCAGGATTTCGAGGTTTAGGGAACAAACTATGACAATAAAAATAAACAGAGAGAAAGACGAGTGCACTGTCTGGTAGTGTTGCTAAATGAATTATCCTAGATAATAATATATACTGCAGAATCGCCCGAAGAAGGTTTGTCAAAATACAATCTGATAACCATGGAACTACTTGTACAGTAGAACGATTAGAAATACTATAAGACGATACTAAGAATTTATTCTCTTCCGTCTAGTAGCCCGACAATTAGGCGTGAGGTCTATCTGGTTAAAATTAATGAATTGTTTCTTTTTTAAAAAAAACTATAGTTAGTAATAAAAACGTATTTTTCTGAGCGCTTTCGATTTTACAATCATTTTCAAAGCAAAAACACCAAATATAACTCATCTTATATTATACAGCCCCTGTTGAAGCACGAATTATAAAATACAGTTCACCTGAACGTCAGAACATCAGATTGCTTAGAAAATGATTGTCAAAACGAAAGCGCTCACAAAAATACAATTTTATTTATGAAGAGAGTGTAACCTTATTACGTGATAGTTGATAGTCTTCCTAAATTCCATGTTCTTGAAACTAACTCTATTGAACATTTCTGACCCAAGTTTCTGAATAGTGCACGAGAATAATTTTAAAAACTTAAGCTAGGAATGGAATGAGCAATGTGTTGCGTTTCTAAGTCTGCATTTATATTTATTTATTTTAGATAAACACGCAAACTTATTTTCTTTGCAGTATGATTTTTTTTCACATTTTAACCTGACAAAGAACAATACAGTACCACATCTTTCACTATCTTAACCAATCGTTTCATGTTAGGTGGACATGTTTTCCAGACTGCGACCCACTTATAAATTAATTGCGGTTCGACCAGTATTGTATAGAATTGATTCCCACATTCTGTGCTGTATATATATATATATATAACAGCAAGCAAAAACTCATCCCGAAATATAAAAAGTATGGCGGACTGCAAAGCGTATGAAGATGGCTTATGGGAAAAATTCCTTGCCTACTACACCTGATGGACGGAACTGAATTTATGCACTCAATTATGCAGGACAGACAGAAGATATGGCGACCGCTAGAACAGGGAAAGAACAGTGGAAAGTTTATAATTTAATGATAAAAAATCTTGAAGAAGACGAGAATAGACGGTTTATTTCTAAACTTTTAAACTTATTTAAGCAATAATGATATCCACATTCAAATCTGTCAACGCGAACGGTCCAATATCAAACATTTCGCAGACAACACACGGTTCATGAAATTGAATTACACTGGAACTACAAAGTTGATATAGTAATCTTCGGAATGGGAAAGAAGGGAAATCTTGCAACAGTCAATTGTCTGTTTGTGCAGGAGTTACATTCTGAGCTTCACACGCGCTTTACATATTTTGCAAACTTTAGCACTGTTCACTTAGTTTAAGTTATATACAATATATATATTATTTAACCAAATCCATACGGGGGGGGGGGGGGTTCAGCCCCGTTTTTTTTTTGCTTCCATTGTTATTTTAAAAATCGCGTGAGCTCCAGCTTTCATGACTTTTTCTAACTTTATGTTTAACAACTTTTAATAATATTTTCATCGTTGTTACCCCAAGGCCTCTAAAGTAGGTGACCTCAGTATTTTTTAGTTCATCTAATTATAAGTGAAAACAACAAAATATGTCCTTGAGGGGTGGATATTAGTGAATTCTATTTCATTGCTAATATTCAATGAACCACCAACACGCACTGTAATATTCAGACACTCAGTACGTACTTTATTATAAAATTCATTATTTCGATTGAAATTGAAAAATTGAAAAAAATCTTTTTCACATTTTTCGATGTACTGTACTTTAAAAATTAAATTAGCTGCAACCTTTTTATTTAAAAAAAAATATGTGAAGTCATCTGTAGATCATTTTGATTTAATTTGGTGCCAATTTTCATCACTATAACACACTCCTAAAGTAGATTTCAATAGGGGAGGGGCGAACAGCCTTATTAGGGCCTTATCTGATTTAAATCATTATTGTTGATAAAAATCTATAGTTTTACCTAATGATTGAATGTGTCTTTGGTAGATTCGAATTTAAAATTATCATGACAATGTTTGAAAGTATCTTATCTTCCTATTTTAGCATTGCATTTTAATAATTTCTTCAAGTTTGAGACTACAAATGATTTTGATATGAATATTACTTTCAAAGATTCGTCACCTGGATTTTCACGCTACGTTGGTAAAACTAGTGAAGATGTTGAGAAAGCCCAGTGTAACTCATTGAAAGCGAAAGATACACTGTGAAAAGAGCGCTGGACGGTAAACATATTGGATAAATGAAGCAAATGGAGAAATATAAGAGTGACTTTTGACAATTTGAATGAAATTATGTGCCGATTTATTCTGGAAGTAAGAAAAACTGATGGTACTGAATCCCCTCCAAAGAGTCTTTACGAAATTATGTCTTAGAACCAACGTTACAACGTTACTTTTTGTGTATGGATCTGTGTTTGAATCTAAGAGGCAAGGAGGAACACAGACAACTGAAATGGCATAATCTGCGCTTAGTGGAAGTGAAGGACAATGAAATAAAAGTTGAAGTTGTTTGCTATTTCGAGGTCATTTAAAAAAGCAACCAAGGAGGACTGATGCACCGAAAGATTGTCCCGAAAACAATGGATGCTTTTCCAAATAATGAAAAGCCAGAGCGGTGTCCTATTCATTTAAACAAATAATACAAGTCGCTCTGCCCAGAAGACATCCTACGTGAAATACCTATTTATTTAACTGCTTTACCGAATCCAAAACCAACGATATGGTTTAACAATTGCCCAGTTGGTATCAACACTTTAAATTTCACAGTGAAAAGCATTTGTATGAGGCTGGGTTTCAATGAAAATTTACCAACCACTCGCTTCGCTTCGCGTGTCGGCCGCTACACGACTGTATAATTTCCATGTCGACTAACAAAATATTTGTGAAATAAATGGTTATCGCTCATTGGCTGTACTGGTTTACAAAAGAACATCCATAGCCATGAAAAGAAAGGCTTCCGAAATCAACCAAAACACTATTGCTGCTACCGGCACTAGCAAAAGTGATTCTCAACGGTCGAGTAATGTTTACATTGGGCCGGTTTACATTAACTGTGTTTTTAATAAGTGACTATGTTCCTGAATGTATTGATCCTTTGAACGGTGATAGAAAATGTTATTAAATTGTTTCATGATTAACTACTTTTGTTACAATTGTTAATAACCGAAATAAAAGTTATTCAATCCACCATGCTTTATTATTTTTAATAGGCCATTAGTGCCTTATTAAACTGTAGTAGCCTTTGCAATTTACATTACTTTCTTAAATTTAACGTTTGAATTTTTATCAGCAATAATGATTTAAGTATGACTATTTTTAATGTAGATCGTGAATGGTAGCGTTTAGCAGAGATTCAATTTTAACCTCTAGCGTATTTCCATTTTAATAAAAGATGACATGCAATAAACCAGTGCAACCTTTCTGCATGTTTACGGTATATGTGAAGTTTTATTTCAGAGATACCTCAAATCTAATGTTTATTGTCATCGACATTTTTTTATTTTTCCATTGACAAATAAACACCAGTATCAAAATTCTACGAAATACACAAACGAAAGACGAGATTTTTATATTAAAATCTCTGCACCTGATGATATTTGGTGATGTCACAAAACGTTTGAACGCTGGTGTTAGTGTTAGTGTTAGTTTTAACCCTACATTTAAAAGATAACTAAGTAAAGTTTTAGGGTTATAGTGTTAAGTCGATGGTTTTCAAGGTTTTAAACCAAATTTGTATGCTTAAGTCTGAAGGGGTAATATCTCTCGGCAAGCACGGAAAAACAGTAGCGACGTTTTGGGATTGATCTCCAGGTCTTTGACACCGTTGATCCAATGTCGTCTCCAATTCCCGTTGGCAGAGCATGATGGGAAAAGTACTGATTCTTCCGACATGTTACACCATCTGCAGCGGTCGTTAGGATTTAGTCCTCTTCTCATTCTGAATTTGTAGATGTGTCTACATTCACCAGTTCTCAGCTGGGCGAGCAAGGATTGATCTTCTCTTGTCAGTTCCGTTAAGCACTTGATGTTCGTTCTGCAGTTCCCCTGCGATCGCATACCTGTACGTTTTATTGTCGCACGTTTCGTCGAACTTCTTGTATTTTTAAAAAAGATTTATGTTCCTTTCACAAACTATCTAGCACCCCAATCAACGTTTCTATTGTATGATTTGTTTATAGAAGAGCTGTTCAAAATGAGATTTGAAAATGTATCAGCGGTAGCTTCCATTTATCCTCTTCCACATCAATAACTAGTGTACAATAACAATTTCTTTGTTCATTCGTCGTGCATGAGTCTTCTTGCAGTCTTGATCTACTTATACTTATAAATAGGTCTTGGATATGTGTGTTTGTTCGCTATCTTCTTCTACATTTTAAACGCTATCATACCGACTAAGGCACCATTCGACGCAGAATTTTACTGGGCAAGTCATAGTCAAGGTTTTCCAGTGATCAGACCATCGTAGCTACCATGGCGGTGCGACAATATTGAATAAAGAGTTTTCGTAGGAATTTGAATTCTGCAGTAGGTAATTGCTGCATTGAAAATCAATATATGGTATACTCACAGAATACTGTATTTGAATTCTAGAGTAGCTGCTAGCTGCAAAGCTAAATCAATATAGTACAGATT
>JAUYWV010105208.1:0-13058 GCA_032274565.1 Nematoplana nigrocapitula | reverse complement strand
CCCCCCCCCCCCCGTATGGATAGGGTTAACAAACTATCCGACAACCGGACATCTTTAAGAAAAGTGAATGAAAATGCTGCCATTTCTCGATCTTTTCTTCAACGCATTGCTCGTTTCGATCTCCCTCTTTATCCTTATGAACTTGTTTTTATAGTTCAAGGCAAATTCTTCGGAATCAACTGGACAGCACGCCCTCACGATTTTAACCCGCTTGACTATTTTCTTTGGGGTTGTATTAAAGATATTGATTCCTCTGGATGTATCGAGCCCTTTCACCAACCACCATCGAGGATGAACCCATTTGTGCTCTGCGTTTCCTGATGGAGATCGGTCGCATCTGAGCGGCCGCCTAGCGGGAAGATAGAAGAAGAAGAAGAGCCCTTTCAAAATGTTGAATCTCTCAGCAGAAGCTATTTGTGATGTATTTATTTAGGTCAGAGCAAACCATATGAGCGCTGTTTCAAATGCGTGTTATTCATTTTGGAGGAGAGTGGATGAATGCCGGACCTTACACATCGCTCGAGACTACGTTTCAATAGATATGGATGCACATTTCTTTTCTTGCTTGCACGGTGTATCTGATTCTTATGTTAACGTACGTTCGTTAGATATGAAATGTATGTACATATTTTTAATGTCATTTGTTTTCCATTTATAGTTCTACATCATTTGAATCAATAGCGAATTTATCTAAAATTCTATACTTGATTAATGTTATACATATTTTTGTAAGTTAAACTGTAGAACTAAAGTACAAAATTTGAAGTTAAAACGACTTATATTAGGAACGTTATAGAGCTTTAAAAACAGACTAGTTTTTTGGGACACCCGGTATGTAGTAAATAAAAATGCACAGATTATACGGGCATTGTTTTGCACTCAAAATGCGTCAAAAAACTTATTGAAACCACTTGTATGCGTGTGCTAACTGGTATTGTTGCTTGATTTTATTAAATATTTTTATTATACACGATCTATTGCGAAAAACGAATCACACATTGCCGAAGTCTGGTTATCTACTCAACTTTCTTTCTACGCAATTCTCAATTGTCAATCTGTCAGTCATTTTTTGAGCAGAGCTGTCGTGTCAGCATATTTCTACAAGTCTCGACAAGTGCCTCGGTTAGAATGAAGTAACGAGTTTGAAACTGTTCCGATGAACTTTCGACATGTCTTCGCCCCCAAAACAGCTCCAGCGCTTCTTAACTAATGCAGTTTTACGATATGGTCGTATTGTATTCCGCATTGTATTCGATTGATTGGCCGTCCTTTCATTGATCATACGTAAGTCTATATACAGTACATATTCGATATAAGCGCTCCTGGGCTTACATCGAATGATGCGTGGAAATGTGATTTGCTGGACGGATCCGGCAGACCAACTGGGAACGTTTTTCCGTTCACCGGGGGAACTTTACTCGGCAGACAGTTCAGCCATTTGGACCAGGAACCCTTCCCAAATTTTGGGATGCAGTTCACCGCGAAAAAGTGTCAACTCTAGATCAAAGCTGTAACCGAAAATTTTTTTGATCACCTTTCAAACACTAAATTACCTCGGGGGGTGTTCGGCATCGAGCAGATACTATTATGAAAATTAAGATTACAGTTTCCCTAATTGCAGGCCACTATCCCCCCCACTTTAATGGAAAACTTTGTGCTGACCTCACATGACCTTTTTATAAATGTAAATAGATGACAGAATATTGAAGAGATTTGGGACTCAGATGTTTCAAGATAAGGCCTAAAAAGCACAGTTTTTAAAAAATAGTTTTCTTCAGGACACTGAAAGCTTTCCCCCGAGGCAGGCTAACTTCGAGCAGGGAAACGCGCCATTTCCGCTGAGGATAGCCAAGGCACGTTTAAAGAAGCGGTCCCGAGCGGCCATGGTCGGAAGGGGACGCCCGCCCGAGTACCCGGACAGGGAGAGCGAGCGAGGTGGCAGCGGCCCAACTAAGAAGCGGCCACTCGTTCTTACTTCAAGTCTATAAACATCGCATCGGAGGCGCTGAATCTTCCACCTGCCCGGAGTTCGGTGAACGCCCAGAGAATGCGGAACACCTCCAGTGTGATTGGCCACACTGGGGACAACTAACTGTCCGGTGGTTTGGTGGTCACAGCCTGGACCCGGACGAGACGGCGGGAAACAGCGAGCAAGCGAGGTAGTCTAACTAAACAAAAGGTAATATCGCATTTGATTTTTTGCGAATATCCTATCTATAATTAGAGAAATGTATGTATGTATGTGTGTCTGACCAGTATTTTTCTCCCAACCCTCTTGACGGATTTGCATGCTTGATGACTCAAAAGAATGCTACGCCAATGGGTAAAAAAGTGCTCGAGGTGGTCCTGGCATATTCGATACGGCAAAATAAAAGACAGTGAGGCATATTCATTAAAAAGTTCTCGTGAAAGTGCCTCCAATGACGTCATACTAGAAATATAGCCAACAACGAATGTTTTCAGTTTTGACTTCATCACAAGTGTACCACTGAGTAACTTTAAAGCAGTGAGTTTGCTTTTGGTAGATGCAAAGAAATCTGAAATCTGTTCAATGTTATCACGCCTGATTCCACCTTTCCCATCCTTACCAAAGGGAGACTTAGCATTAAAAATATCGAAGAGACGATCTACCATTTCAATAAACTCTATGGTTGCTGTGCTGTGTTCGAACCCAGAAATACCTAAATCCATACAAAATTGAAGGGCTTCCGCGACTGACTTACTTAAGACCTGCACAGCAAGTTTAACTTTCATTTTTTGCCTTTTAAACTCGATTACATGGGCCCTGGATAACTTGTTCGCTAAACGCAATCCTTCGTTTAACTGTAAACGATACAGTTTTTCGATGAGCTGCCACGATATGCGTTTAGAGCTGGAGCCTTCAACGAAGTCCGTCTTAGCCATAGCATTTCTCACTAGCTTGGTCATGTGTGGATAATCAAGAAAGACATGTACTTTTAAATCTTGCTTAGAAGGATGGGTAAAATTTGGACAGTTTGGTATTTTACCACCAAGTTTATCAACTGTAGCAATATTAACAGCGCATCCATCAAAAACCATTGCTCTTGCGAGTATACCAATATCATGCAATTTTACACATGCTTCATGCACAATCTCAGCTTGCTGCTCCGAGGTAAGAGGTCCCTCAGTAAGAAAATACCCTAAAGGGAATTTGTACGAAGTTACGATACCAACAGCCATTACAAACAAAGCTTCTGTGGCCAGTCCCATCTCGGTCAGAGGTCCACCTCCGTAGTCGGGGTATCCAAGAAAATGCCCATGATGTTTAGAAAATTGACAACTACATTTTAAATGCATTGCATCAAGAATAATCACACAGTCCATCACTTTCGACTTACCAGACAATTCTTTCAATGCATGAAAACTTTCGTCTGTCCACCCTGGCTCCCCGCTTACCGTATTCCACCGCCGAATAGTTGAAATGCTTGGGAGGCAAAATACCTTCTTGGCGAACCGGTAGGCTCTTGGAGACAAGAAATGGAGGGTAACGGCGAACTGCTTGACGTCTGCGGTATAACGATTTCTCCTTCCAGATGAGACGTTGACCAGTTCATTTTGTAGTATGGATAATTTCAGTCCACAAAATTGAGTTTCTAACACTGATTTTACATCTTCGTTGATGAGTCGTTTGTCTTGTAAAACAGTGATAATATCGTGAAATTCCCGGATTTTACGCTGTTTTCTTCGCACGTTCTGTTGTAGAGTTCGTATCTTCTTTTTATATTTAACTTGTTTCCTGGCAATCTTAGAGTCGAAATGAGGTCGGCGTTTTGTACAATAAGTTCCACAAGCGTTTTGATCAGTCTGAGTGGATGACTCCGAAAGAGAAACAAGATCATTTGTGCTGAGCGACACTGTTTTGGTTAACACATTGGGGATATTCACAGGAATATTACACGGTGGGGTTGCACATCGTCGCTTCTTGGGGAGATTACGTGGCTGAGCAGGCACTCTTGGTAAAGATCCAGCCTCTCGCGGAATGGGGTTCTCTTTGGTCGGCTTACCATCAACAAAGTGTAGTGAACACACGTAATAGGTCCTGTTCAGCAGTTGATGTAAACCAGTAAATCCGTCTACTTTACATGCGTGCATCCAAGCAATAGCCGTCTTACACGAATCACACTGATTCCTATCATGCTTAATTTTAAGGTTAGGATCTTTTGTTTCTGCACGAAAATATTTGCAAGGTTTTGGAAAGGGGTAAAATTCAAAACAAGGATTTGAGGAAGATTGTGCCCTGGAATGACACTCACCCCAATGGCAATGTTTTGGCATGTCTAAGTGAAAGTAGCGATCAACGCAGGCACTGTTATAGTCTAGTTATCCTCGTATGTTGACAGTCAACGTCCAATATCGATTGACACGTGACCCGCATATTTTTGGTTACAGCTCTCATCCTAGCGCTGAGTAGCCTGTGCGCCGTCTATCTTTACTGGTCTGTGGGTAGGACTCGAATCGTAGCCCAGAGATCAGCGATATCGTGGTCTAGTGGTTAAATAGTTTTACTGCAATAACCCCGAAACCAGTCTGCTGGTGGATATTTTGTCGAACATGCCAATTCTATATAATTGCCTCCGTGGTCACTGCGTGTAGTGAATTAAAATAGCGCGTCGCGGAGGCTTTGCAAATATCCTACTTTCAATGAACGCTTTAAGCCATAAATTTGTGTGTTAAAAATTGCAAAGAAGGCGGCGCAGGGATCGAAATTACTTTTCATCTAGAATTATATAAGTGGATAATGCCTAATTTCCTTGGACGCAAGGCACGGGTGTTAATTTGCTAAAAGGGATCCTTACTCGCCTGATCTCAATTTATATGCGATTGGTTTTCAATAACTTTGTGTTTGTATCATCAACCTACAATGGATATGAAGGGGTCAGAAAATACCGCAACGCACTTTTTGAACTCTCTATACTCAGCGATCTTGAAGGGCTAAAAGGCAAAATTGAAGTGGCCTTATCAATGCGGGTGGAATATTATAGCGATCGAAAAAATAAAATAGTTAGGTGAAAGATAAACCACAAGTTTCAGTAATATTCCCAAATAATCAAAAGAGTGTTTTATTCAAATTAAACCATATAAACTCAATATATTGGTAAATTTAATTATTATTTGCACGTTTAGAAAAGGTTTTAGATAATAGCGCGATTTCTTATGGTCGAAGTTTGTATATATCATACGTAAGACAGTTCCATAATTCATAATCGACCAAAGTCTCTCACATTTAGAGTGAGAGGAGTATTAGCTGCCAAAAATTGTCGGTTAATTCATAAGACACCATTTTATGTCTACCAACCAGATATGATCTTTTGTGTAATTGTTTTGCTCTCCCATAAAACAATCTTTTGCATTTCTCTTGCCGTTCATTCTCTCTGTGTTAAATAAATATATATATTGTATGTGTAATGTCCTCTGTTAGTTATTTCATTCCTCATCCTAAGCGTTCATTCACCGATTCTATCATTTTACCGTAGGTTGGTCCCTTCGTACTCGCAGATATTTTCCGTATCTTTTCAAGTTTCTTTCACTTATTCGTTCGCTTTGCTCGGACGCATGACATATCAATTATAGCAGAATACATTAGAATTCTCAAATATAATTTACTATCATTTAGACGCTGTATATACTTGGATGTGTTTTATGGTGGAGACAAACTTTATGCAAAATCCTGGTACATTGTGACTACAATAATTATCCTATAACTTACATGTGACTAAACCAGCGATGAAAATTGTATAGAATTGGCATGATGTTTTTAAAAACATGACGAAAGAAAATAGAGTCGCTTTTCTCATACAACCAACGAAATTTTGGTAAAAGAATATTTCACATTCGTGGCAAGACGGCGTAGTTTCCCAGTTTAATTAACTTGGTGTTTCCTCCGATTAATTGCTGGCTACAGTTAATTATCGCATCCGGCAAATTTAAATCAAATCTTTGGAATAAATTGGTTACACCGCTGCAACAACAACTTTCATCCTGAGACCTCTGAAAACCTCACATTTCAAAGAAAGATATTCGGAAAGTGTGAAAGAAGAATTCATCGACGAAAATGAAATGAGAATTACTTGCATTGGTGTTGTAAATTTTACTTTTAAGAGGTCATACATACCCAGATTAGAAAGCAGTTTAAACTATTACAGGACGCAACTGTAATTAAACATACTGTAGATTATTTTTATTACCAGACATAAATGTATTGGTCTCAGAAAGCTGTAATATGTTATTACCGGTCATAAAGCTATACCAAACTTTGTACCCGTCCGGTAAATGGCTGAATAAAACAACAAATACTGGGTACAACTATTTACAATCAACTAAATTATAAATATCAGCAGACATCAACTTTTATAAATAAATAGAAAAGTTTTTGTTGGATACCAAGTTTATTTATCAGGGCGTTTCGAGTATCTTTGTCAATTGCAACTAAAATTGTAATACAAGCTAATAAAGAGTTATGTATTAAAAGTTTCTATTGGTCAAATGAACCGTACTATCAGAAATAGAATTTTGGAACATATCAACGTTAGTTCATCTTTTGCTTACCGACATAAACAGTAATGTACTCACAGTAACTACGTAGCGTTTAAATGGTCTATCATTTCTTTGAAATCTCTATATAGTAATCAAATGCACGGATCATTTAACAGTTAAATGATGTTCCAATCTCATACTAGAACCCGGGTCTGGCCAGACCCAATTTAAAACCAAGGAACAATGTTATATTTAAATAGTATAATGCGCACTTCTATTACTCAATTAGTTATATATATTCTAAGTGTCTAGAACATATGTACAGTATGTTATCCCTATAATGATACAATTTAAACTACATTTCGAGTCTAAAACTTATTGCTTTCCTTTATTAGAGGCAGAAAAATTACAATAACAATTGAAAATATCTTCCAGCAATATGTACGAGTTGAATATATGACTATTTTTTATTTCAAAATCCGACGTACTTTAGCAGATATTTACGAATTATTACCAGCGTAATGTACAGTAAAGTAATGGAAAATCAATAAAATTGAGGAGCCTCCTATTAAAATTCAATGACCGATAATAAAATTCCGCAACTCCTATCTTTTAGATAATATTTTCCTCTTTCAGTAGATATAAAATTGTGTGAATATAATGAACAATGACTGCGCGCGCGCAAATTTTAAATTGACCAAGGCAAATGTATGGAAAATGTCGTCTGCAATGTAAAACTATTGAAACTAAATCATTTCGCAATTGGATTATGTGAATTATATATACATTCTGCAACTCCACTCCTTTAGACAATACTTTTCTCGTTCTTTCCATATAATATTTTTGGAAAATGTTTCAATATTGTTTTTTCAAGTGCGCAATTTGTAGTTTTTTTCTAGGCATATTTCGGTAGAAAGTCAATTGGTGTATCTATGTCGCTGTTGTTTACTCTAAAAAGTGTATTTGGAGCCAGATAGCTACATCTAATATCGTTTCTTGAGTTTCCGTCAAATAGAGCATGTTCCTAGCTTTCGCATGGTACAAAATAGTGTCATATAGGGCATGCAAGACCAGATTTTAAATGTCGTCTCGTGTGAGATTGTAAGATTACCACATGAAATATGCCATATAAATTTACACAAACTTATATGTGACAGTGTCACATTGATCCCAGTCATTAATTCGGCTAATCAGTACTTAGAATCATTTGAAAGATTATCATGCTATTTTATGACACTTTTGTCCACAAACACAGACCAACAGAAACAACTACTATTATAGATCAACACAATTGAGTAGAAAAGTTAGGAAAGCAGGAACACAGATCATCATTAAAGTATAGGCTCAAACAAATTAATATAGATGTGCCGCGTGTCCCATAAATAATGATTTTTCTAACAATCGTATATTCTTAATGGGAGACGTTTTAATTTTGTCAGTATATTAGTGCATTTCTTACTAATCTTATCCTAAATTTCAAATATGGGATTGCGCTAAACCACTATTTGGTCTGTGTTCTTTCATTTCATAACTTTGATTTACGACTCAATTGCATTGATCTATAATAGTGGATACTTCTTCTGTTGGTCTGTGTGTCTGAACAAAAGGTGTCATAAAATAGCATGATTGTCTTTCAGATGATTCGAATTACTGATCGGGCGAGGTGATGACTGGGATCAAGATGTGCCACCTTCACATATTAAGTCTTGTTTACATTTCGAACGACATTTTTTGTCTTGGTAAAATTAAAATTTGCACGCGCGCAGTCATCTATATAAATAAGCAACATGTAAGTGTGTGTATGTAAGAACACTTTCACGAAAAGACAGCTTGACTAAATTGCTTGAAATTTCGTGTGTAGCTGCGCATTTACAGTGCCGAGGACATAGGCCAGGTTATGGTTTGATTGCTGACCTTTGAAGGCCGTAAAAAGGCCGATCTGACCGTTCAAACATGATTGCATCATAATGTTATTCTTTTTCTCGTATATGCTATATTTTAAAAATATCATACGGTTTCATTTTACTACTAACAAATTTGAGAGTAATATATCTCGGAATTTATAAGAAACAATTGGTTACATTACAAGAGGACACTTTTACTCTGGTCTTATATATATATTTGTCAAGTTGTCTGTGTGTGTGTATTTGTGTGTGTATATGTGTGTGAGTATTCCGGGTGGGCGGCCGTACCGTTGTTGCCGGCGACCCGAAACTTTGCATGGGTGACCCCCTCAACCCTGCGGGTAACATAGGGGGGCGAGGTCGGGTCGGGGTCAAGGGGTCGGGGTCGAGTTCAAGGAGACTAAAAACGGTGTGAAATGGCCGTTTCGAGCAGAAGGAAGCCTCTCACATAAAATTTCATAAAACAAAAGTTGCAGGGCACCCCGAAAATAGGGGACCTGACTATGGAAGGGTTAGGGTTAGGCATGTGCCCTATTCTATTGCCCAGCAACGCGGGTACCCTCTTCTAGTAATACCGAATTGAACAAGATACTGTACAAGTTAGAATTACCACGTCACGATTGACCCAAAATGAATCTTGTAGAAAAAAAGGCAACTTATTTTAAAAAAACATTCCATATTAAACATATTCAGTATCTTACTTCTAATAATTGACGGAATTTAACGTTTAATTACAAATACTAGAAAGATAAAGAGAGAAGAGAGATGTAGGAAAAAGTGGAGAAAGGGTGGAAGAAAAGTGAGTGAAAAGGTGTAGGAAGTCTCGGCGAATGCGGCAATTTGATTGCCGGAACAGGACACCCGCCATGAGAAGGCTGCAATCAGTAAATGAATTTTAAAACGAAACATTAAATAAATTGTAAACCCAATGGAGAAATGAAAGGTGAAAAATGTATTAACTACCTGTTGTTATTATCGGTCAACTGTTTGACAATCTGGCAATAGACCTCGTCCCGGAGCAACTCATTCTTGAGCGGAGGTTCGAAGATCTGATCGGTCAACTCGTTGGCTGATCGGTTCTTCTTGCTCGGATAGTCTCCGGTGTACTTGAGAATGGCGAGAAAACAGATGACCGCCTGCTGGCAGAGGTCCTCGGAGCCTTGGAGTCGCTTTAGCAGGGGCTGTTTGAGCGGTTCGCAGGAGTACTTCCACAGGATGTCCTGCTGACGACGTCGAGCCGAGTTCAGGCCTTTGGAGAAGGTCCTCTTGGGAGGCGGTCTACCAGATAGGAAAACAGAAAAATAGATTACAATTAGGGCGAGTTGTAAACTAAAGTGTCTCTCGACTACAATATTTTTCATTAGCATTCATCCAATGGTCAGAATATTTAATCCTTGGTCAATTAACATAACACAGCGAAACAAGACTTAATATGTGACAGTGTCACATGTCGATCCCAGGCACCACCTTGCCCGATCAGTACTTGGAATCATTTGAAAGACAATCATGCTATTTTATGACACACAAACCAACAGAAACTTCCACTATTATAGATCAACACAATCGAGTAGTAAAACGAAGTCTGGAAAGGAAGGAACACAGATCATAGTTATACTGTCGCAAAGGCCCAAAGAAGTTAATCAAATGTAGATGTACCGCGTGTCCCATAAATAATGATCTTTTAAGTATATTTTATATTGCAAGTCTTACTAATCTTATCCTAAATTGAAACTATGGGCTTGCGCGCCGTATATATGGCACTGTTTGAAATTATAGGAAAGCTAGGAATATGCTCCATTTGACGGAAACTCGAGAAACGACATTACACGCAGCTATCTGGCTAAAACATACGCTTTATAGAGTAAACAATAGGATCATATAGGCACACCAGTTGACGACATTCTACCCAAATACGAATAAAAAGAAACTAGGAAATGTATTGCTTATAAACGATAGCAGTTTCAGGTTTTATACATCATTCAGACAAAGAATATTTAATGAGAATCAAATTTAGTTTCAATAGCTTTGCATTGTACATGACATTTTTCTTAAAATTGTCTCGATAAATTTTAAATTTGCGTGCGTGCAGTCATTGTTCAATATATTCACACATTTTTCATCCACTGAAAGAGGAAAACATTATCTAAAAGAGAGCAGATGGGGAATTTTTTTACCAGTCGTTGATTTCAAATAGGAGGCTCGTCAATTTTAATTTTATTGATTTTCCCATTACTTTACATTACGCGGCTATTTAATCGTCAATATTCATACGAATCATGAATATGCAGTATACGACTTCGTCGCATACCAATCGTTTATCAGACTGGGATCAGAAATATCATTGACAAGAAAAAACAAACCGGCATATAGTAGATTTATCAAATGAAAACATCTCAATTCGAAAAAGAAAAAAACCTGAGACAGTCTGAGGAATTACGATGCTACACAATTGGTCATAGAGTTGTTTAAGGAAGGAACGAAATGTGTTGATGAGAATAGTTTCACGAATAGACAATTCAACCTCATCATTGGCAGTCGATATGATCTTAAATCTTGGCATAAAAGTTATCCGTACAATTATGTCAGCTATTTAAACGCATGACCGTTTGTGTTCGCAATTCTGAAGGTTAAATGCCTTTCTGTGCGTCCAATATACTGTAAAAAACGTCTCTACTCGTGAATCTATTCTTATCAAACATTTCCTACCTTTCTTAAATAATTCTCTGACCAATTGTAGCGCATCGTAATTTCTCAACTGTCTTAAGTTTTTTCTTTTTCTATTGAGACGTTTTCTATTTGAAAAAATCTATTGTGTACCAGTTTGCTGTTTTGTTATAAATGAAACTTTTTCGCTGTATATGTAAAATTCATATTTATCATTTTATCTTGAAAATGCTTAATGTAAGCGAAACATGACGACTTTTATAAATGAACTAAACATGCAAGAATGATGTTAATTTCTCCCCTGAACGCAGTGACCTTGCTGCAGGGTCATATGGACAAGTTACAAAACATTCCGCCTCGGGGGAGGGTGGCCTAGTGTTAGAAACCCGACCTTACTACTGAAGTTGTATTGTAGAAGCGTTCTAAATTGAATGAGTGTGTGTTTACTTCAATAGCTTTTCAACCGATAACCAATAGTATTTGTGCAAGAGTTTTCCTAAAAATATTAATTTTAATGGTTGTAACCGTTCCTTCCTATAGACAATCGAGATACCCTTGGAAAATGTACAAAGCTAACACATTTTAGTGAGTAACTGCATGACTGGTACCAGAGTAAGCAAACAGTAAAAGTGTTTTTTTCTGAAGACAGGTTTCTTTCTAGGACAGAAAAATCACCAATGGACCAATACAAATTGAAAATAAAACTGAAGCTATATAGACGCACAGTCCATTAATAGAGATGGATTCCATTTGCGTTATAAATTTCCATTAATACGAAAATGGTATGTGAATAAAAGTTTTGATCACCTGGCCATATAAAGCCAGATGACTAACTCCCCCATTGAAGATAGCAATAAATAGATAGTATAAATATTAATGTTTCTCTCAATGTTCCATCAACCGACGACAACTGAGACAGCACCTGGTTTCTGGACAGTCGGTGTCTACCCCAACAGTCTACAGTAAGTTTCTCACCATCAGTCAGCATATTGTAGTTCTGCTCTTCGTTACCTTATCTGATCTGTTGAGGTCTCGGGCCATTCCCGCTTTATCTTAATACTCTTAAGTTTCACTTTAACCAAGCGAGCGAACGACTCTTTAAAATCGAAACTTGGGAGTCAGAAAACAGAGAATATGGTCTGAATATATATGTATATGCGACAGTCAAAGCTCGAAATTAGCTGTAATAAACAAATTCTCAAGCAACCCGGAATCATTGTCCGAATTATATATTCGTTAAATCCTTGTTTTACAATAGAACAAGATAAAATGCAATTGCTGACGTTTTTATAAACAGTTTTGCACAGTTATATGAGCAGCTAAATCCGGCATGCTTATGTAATACTTAGCTCCATTTGCTTCAACTAATTAACAACAGTACGCTAGTAGGTATCATGTATATTTAATTGCCAGTGTAGACCCGTTAGAGCACCTAGTTAGTAACTTTTAACTCAATTATTACGTGTAAAACCTAACTATCCAATAATGGCTATGACTATTGCCGTTGTTATTACAGATATTGACTAAGCACTATCATAGAGCCTTAGTCATTACAGGTATTGATTATATAGGAAGTACGGGTAATGACTATCATGGAGCCTTAGTCATTACGGGTATTCATTATATAGGAAGTAAGGGTAATGACTAGTTCATGCCTGTAATGACTGATTCGCGGGCTTTTAAGATATATATATATATATATTATATATATACGAGGGGAGTCGATAAGTAAGGGAATCGATGTGATATAAAGATGCCATAGAGAAAATCTATTCATTTTTATAAACCATAGAAACATCAGTCTAAGATATTGATGAAAGTATCAACACTATATCTCTATGGATAAAACTTTTATGTCATTTCTAAAAATCGATGTCAGATTAGGCCCAAAATAAGGTAAAATTGAGTATAAAAAAATGTTTATTGCCATTTATAATATTTTACAAAAATATTACAGTACAACATGTTTGTTACAATGTACAATGTACAAAATAC
>JAUYWV010105197.1:0-13061 GCA_032274565.1 Nematoplana nigrocapitula | reverse complement strand
TTTCCATGGGGCAGCAGTGATGGCGGATCCACCAGTTCTATTCAATTAGTAGCGGATGATGGTGTTTTCCATGGGGCAGCAGTGATGGCGGATCCACCAGTTCTATTCAATTAGTAGCGGATGATGGTGTTTTCCATGGGGCTGCAGTGATGGCGGATCCAGTAGGAAGTTCTCAGTTGAAGCGGTAAATGTACAGAGGGATACTGTATAGCTGATATTATCGTCATACATGTGATCTACAGTTTGGTATACCACAATGATATGTTCATGGGATTTGTGTCAAAGTATGATGTACGAATTGCTACAAATGAAATCATGTTATCTGCAAAAATTATATTTTAACGGAAAAGCACAGAAAAGTATATGCTCAAGTTTTGATTGTATTTTTTCTTCATTGTTAAATGTGAAAAAAACAACCTGCAAATTTTGAAATGTCTTGGAAAAACTGATTTATTAATTTAATCCATTTTGGCGTACCCGTGTCTACTGTACATGCACACCAAAACACACTTTCAGCACCATGAAGTTTGTCAAAAAAACTCATAGCGCGCAACGGGATGGAGATCAAATATTTTTAGCCTTAACTCTTCGTTTCATTCACAAACTTAATGTGGATATTTATTGATATGGAAAAATTGATCAACATTTTGCCGACTCTAACAGTCGTCTTTCGTTTTTCATGCAAATTCTGTAAAATCAAAAGTGAGTTACATTAATAATATTAAACATGTGGCTACCAAAGTGTCTGCTTGATGACGGGCAGAGCGCTGCGTGGGTGTTTCATTGGCAAGGGCTTGAGACATTCGTACAGCGTTTGTTTGATGACGAGAAGTGCTCTGTGTAAGGGTTTCGCAGTCACGTTCGCGAGATGTTGACACGCATTTGATTTTAAGGCGTTGTGACGTCTCTTCGTTTCGATGAACTCTCATTCTCTTCGCAGTCCGTGACTGTGAGCAATTAGTTGATTTTCTTTTCTTTGAAATTATGAAGTTGAAATAGATAGCTATTGTGATTCGCGACAAAATGCCAAAGAAAAGACAATTTCCAATTCTGCTTGTATTTTCACTAATTAACAAATTAATCAAACACTTTTAAATGATTGATTTTTCGTAGTTAATAGTGACCGATTGTTCTGGAATTCATTTCTGCAGTATATTTTATGATTAAGCTGTCTACTCTATGTACAAATGTGTCAAATTTTGTCCAAATCAGTAATGGAAATGTGAAGATTTTCCATATAATGTGTTACAATAAACCAACCAATAAATCAATAATGGGAAATGCTATTTAACTGTAATCAGTGGTGATTTCAGTGTTTTTTATCATCACAAAATTTCTTAAGATTGCATATGAAGAACAGGTATAAAAGTGACAAATGGATTTTGGTAGTCTCAAAAGATCCTAAAACGGAACCTGTGGCTCCCATACGGAGGAAAATTTAAAATCACATGATGCACTGCCCCGCCATTCAAAGGGCGGGTACCCAAATTCTCAGGAGATAGGTAACACTCAGACAGACATGAGACATACAATTATTTTTGGGAAGCTCTCCATGTTATACCATTCCGAGAATTCTTTTTAGGTTTAGTACTATCTAAACTTTCGAATTAGATTCTCATTACGAACGTAGACACTGCACGTGTTGACTTAATGTAATTATAAAAGTCAGTCCTGACCCCACCAAAAAATCCTGAACCGCCATTGCCACAAAATGCATAGAACACACGGTGGGTGCCGCTGGTCGGTCTTTGTGTAGCTGGTTCCCCGGGGTGTGCTTGGTATGCTGGTGTTTCATCGCAGTCGGTTTCCGCCGCATGCTGACTGCCCATACAGATGCCAGTCAAGGGGAAGGTCCGTACGCCGGTCATCTTGACTCCTGCTGTGTGCGCGGTGCTTGGAGCTTTTCTTGATCTCCGCCGCAATATGTCGTTGTTTCGTTTGTTTCCCTCTCTCTCGCTGCCCAGCATGCTACTCTGATGACCGACACCGGCGCGCGACAGCGGTCAATCACTCACGGTTTGGTGACCTTTGAGTTTGTGTGCGTATTGAGTGACACTCAGCATGGTGCCGGCCATCACTATGTAGATCTGCCGCACATCACCGGAGTCTGAGAGCAAACACAAGCAGCCAGAACCAGCAGCACAGATTATAGGAGGAAAGACAAAAACCTCGGAACACTTACCCAAGGTCCAAGGAGAACTCCACATGAATTTACAGTATTATGTACCTACTGTCTGGGAAAATGAAGAATGAAAAAGAAAGCATACAACAGACAGGGACGTTGGAGCGATTTCAGGATTGTGGGGGGGGGGCTAAGTGGGACAGTGGCGCAGTAGGGGAGAGCCAAGGGTTAGGTACCCAAAAGATAAATATATTATTTAATGCAGTCAATTATAAAATACCTTGCTAATATGAAACACAAGCATTTTGGGTCGGAATATTGTTTTTTTAGAATGGTACTTTTTAGTTTAGGAATATAAAAATACATATTCACTATGAAAATTATAAAATCTTCAATAGTAAGAACATGTATTTAGTTTATATAATATAGGTATGTGTTATGTGTATACAAGACATAACATTTTTGTTCTAAATATAATACACATAAGTTATACTTCATCTTTTTCTTGCACTCTTCCAATAAATTACAATGAATCCAATAAATCATAGATCAAATTTCCTGCACATTATAATGTAACTGAAAAGGTTTATATATAAAATGTAATATATACATATTCTGTTTCTAAAAAGTCCCATGTTTGCTAAATTTCTATAGAAGCTATTTATATAATTGTTTTTCTTCATTTACAAAAAACATATAGCTACCATGATTGTTTGGTCAACACTAACACACTGCTGCATACATTATGTTACAAGTGTATGTAAAACATGATTTTATGGGAATGCATAATTAAGCAGTGGTTGAGTCTTGCTTGGGTCATTGTAGACCGTAAAAATGTTTTCACACGTCTCAGTGCCGAACACGATCTTTCACTAACAGCATTTGTCGCTGGCACAGTTTGTAATAAACATATTGCCGTACACACTTCGGATATCAGTTCCTTCCTTGGATGAGTTTTGATTATGAGCGCGATGTCGGAAAAAATGTTAAACAGCTATCCACTCGCCGCCATTATATTAGGAAGTATTTGTAGTTGAGTCCTTAGCCTGTTTGCATCAAAATCGTCACCAAAAAATGCAATGATTGTCTGTAGCTCTTCTTCGTATTCTTCAATTTTTGCAGCCTTCATTAGTAGGTCCTCCAGTTTGGCGCATAGATGCGGTAGTCGCGTTGGTCAAAGTAAAATGTTAAGTCGAGTGCCTCTTATAAGTAATCATGCCATAAAGCAATAAAAGATGCAACTGCGTAACTAACTGCGTTTACGAACACAATAACATTAAAATTAGTCGCGTATATAAAATCTATTAGGCGCGCGACAAACAGACACAGTTATGTAGAAGAAATATTTAGGTACTGGAAGAAAATACCTTCAAGCGTGGCAAAATTATTTTGTCTATGCCCGATACCCATTCTTTCATTTTTTAAACATTTTTATAATATTGAACAATTTTAAAATTTCTAATCATAATTAGGCGCATTTTTATTTTCTGAGGCAAGTTAAAATATTTGCCTCAATATCTTGCCATTTGAGAAGACGCAGGCAGGCTTGCGCCACCCCTGCCTCAGCCTAGCTACGGGCCTGTAAGGGAAATTATTATATCGTATTTTGAGAGCCTAAATTATCTAGTATGACTTTTTTTACAAGGGCGCAAAGTAGAAAATTAAAAATATGGGGGTGGGGTGGTGGCTAAGCCCCCAAGCCCTTCCGGCTCCGACGTCCCTGAGTCAGAATGGATAACGTTTCGAAAGGCAAATTTTATTCGCAAGACAAATGAGAACAATTGAATAAGACCAGGGCCGTACATAGCGGGGGGCAGAAGGGACAGCTGCCCCCCTGGTAAAATCATTGTGTTTGCGCCCTTTATTACAGCCTGCACCTAGTTGTGATAATATCAATTCAGCGTTACTATAGTAATCGATTGTGCGAGTTCCGAAGATTTCAAAAGTGATGCTGGCTCATTCATCCGATTGTTAGAAAATTCGCAATTTCTTGCTGCATTAGTGGTGGCCTACTACTTTAGTGACATATCTGGGACCAGTAACACTGTCGTTGAAATCATCAAAATGCAATCTAGCCGAAGCATCCCGAGATATTTTCGCTGCCAAAAAACATATATCATGAATTCTCGAAATGAACTACTCTGGGATATAAGGTGGGGCAAAGAGTCAATGAAACCTTGTCAAATTCTTTGAACATTATCATTTGAAAACCCCGAGCTGCAAATCGTCAGACACGCACACAGGGCCAATGCTGAATCTTCTAATGCATCTGAGTATTACAGAAGAAACATGTTTTACCCATTTCTAGACCACATTGTCCAGCAACTGAATGACCGATTTAGCGAGGAGCACTCCGACATGATCGGTATCTGCTGAGTACTTGATAGCACAAATTTTACCTCAAATGCAAGCATCCCATGTTGTCCAAATAAAAAAAGTTTACTCCAAGTACTTCGACAGTACTCACAATCCCATTGATATTGAGTTTGATCAAGAAGTTGAAAGATGGATTAGTACCACACCAAGGTCAATAGCAATATAATTGTCCGACAGCTACAGAATAATTAGCAGTTTCGAATTCTATTTTATTTACGGTGATACACACATTTACAACAGTATAGGAAATGTTCCTTGTGAGAATTGTTCTGGGCATTACGACGCATCAAACTATGGACACGCGGAGGAGGAACGCCTATAAGCGGATTGGAATGCTACATTTGTATCGAGACAGTCGTGATTATTCTCCTATGTACCACTTTCGCTTTTTTAAAGCAATACAAATTGGAGGTACAATTAGTCTCCCTATTCCCACATCTTTATATATTTTTCCATACACATTCCAGATGACATTTTACATTCAATGTTTGATCATTGCAATATTGGTAGTATTTTTGTCCCTTTAATGCATAATATTGACGTGCCTCTTAACAAATTATTATGTTGTCCTCATTATGTAATATACATATTTGACTCTCCCTTATATCTGCGACAGTGTCTACATACTTATATGTATGCCGTAGTTCTTCACATAAATAGTTAGTTTATACGTATGTGCTACATATATTATGTACGATATATTATACTCTATGTACTGTATACACACAAACATATTACATTTTTTGTTATTATTAGTGATAGATAGAAGATTAAATAATGTCACACTCTGAATATGTTTTAATTTTTTATTAGAAAAAATGTAATTTGGTACACTTTATAATCCTACCCCGCTAATATAAAAGTCTGTGTACGGCCCTGAAGTCTGAATAAACATCATCAGACATTAGGTATATACCGTGTTTTATTAGAAGGTTGGTAACCATAACATGCCAATTGTGCCTGTTCGCAGGTTTCCTTTTTGTAATCCAAATGCTTGTATTTCTTACTATCATCTTCCCAAGCTTTTCTTTGCCGACATATGTACCGTTTCCCTTCTAAAACCAAACCAGTTGGCTGTCCTGAGTATTCTCATATTATAGCGTGTCCTGCAAACTTAATTTTTCTTTTGATCAGACTTTCAACTAAATATTTCTTCGTCACTGGTAACCTTTTCAGTCCAGCTTAGATTAAAAAATCTTCTGTAACACCGCATTTTAAATGCATGCATTTTTTATGATATTTTTGCTAAATGTCCATGCTTTGCTACTGAAAATATGTGAGTTGTTTTAGTGATCTTTTCTTCGAGTTAAGGTTGATTTTTCTTCTCAAGAATTCTTTAAATTTCAAAAAGTCACCTTTTGCCTTTCAAATTTTAGGCTTCTTCTTCCTTGCATTTATCATCCTCTGTAATCTAGCTTCCAATGTACATATTTATATTCATTCACTTGTTTAAATTCTTTGACATTGACTTTGATTTTACATTTTATCTTTTCTTTCTTGTGTGTATTAGCATTATTTTTTATTTTTTGAGCGTTTATTCTCATTCCAAAATCCACTTTTATTAAGTGCATAAACCATTTGCTGCAGTCCTTCTATACTGTACTATCTGCTAGTAATACCGTATCGTCTGCAAAGCTCATGTTGTCAATAGTTTGACCATTGATTTTTAACCCTTCACTGATATACTCAGAGATTCCTCTTTTAGACATTCACGATAAAGATTAAAAAGAACTGTTGATAAAATAGTCTTGTCTTATATACCTCTTTTATTCCAATATCTCCTG
Organism: Nematoplana nigrocapitula; assembly: GCA_032274565.1. Taxonomy (NCBI): domain Eukaryota; kingdom Metazoa; phylum Platyhelminthes; order Proseriata; family Nematoplanidae; genus Nematoplana; species Nematoplana nigrocapitula. The sequence goes on along the minus strand of JAUYWV010105197.1, from coordinate 6,779 downwards.
TTTCTCCTTTATTCGTTCTTACTTTGGCCGTCTGATTCCAATACAAGTTTGCTATTAATCTGATTTCATGTTTTGGTATACCAGACCTTTTCATTATTTCTATTCATTTGAAAGTATGGCCTCTAAAAACAGCTAAGAAATCAATTTACACAAAACAGCTGACCTTGGTCTCTAAACGATGAAAGAAATAAGATAATTAGTTGGAAGAAACTACTCTAAAATATACTAGGCAAAAGATCCCAGGAATGCCCTATACTCAACTATATAGGTCGTTATCCAATAACCTTCAATAATTCTCGCTTTAATTTCTCTAGCAAAGGATTTCCGGAAGCGTGATCTTGTTGTCGGCTTTTTCATTAACTCTCATTTTGAGTTTCAAACAAAGTCAAATTCATCACATTGACCTTTCCTAAAATTTTATTCTACGTAAAGACATTTGACAAAAATTATCAGGAGTGATGTAGTTTTATCGATTGATTTTATGTTGTTCAAATGATCATAATTTTAAATACATTTATTTAGATACGTCCTCACATCTCTATTAAAGGGTCTTTGTTTGTGTGTATGAAACCGTTTAGTTCAAAGTCGATTTGAGTTAGACAATCAATAATATTTAATTAGCAAAAACAATCAATCGATTAGACTTTATCTAAGACTTGCTAAACTAAATAAAACTAGATTCATTAGATGCGTTAGTTAAATCACGCTTTTTACATTTTGTGTCCAGCATCACCACGTGGTCATTATTAGAGCATATAGTAAATATATTGGCATCAATACCACTACATTCCTTCTGTTTGCACAAAGCACATTGGAACAACTCAACAAGCTCAATGACATGCCGGCATTTTAGAGTCTTTTCTCGGCTAATCCTAGGAACTCCACCGGATTGATTTGATTAGCGACAATAAGCTATTTTTATTCAACTTATTGATTTCAGCTGTTGACATTGAAGTTAGCTCGTCCAGCGTCAGCGCTCGGAGTCGACAGAATACCGTACGTTGCTAGCTGTCTGCCGTCGAATGAACGTGGCAGTGACGCCACCAATAAGCAAATTACCGGCTGTCTGCCGTCGAATGAGCGTAGCAGTGACGTCACCAATAAGCAGATAACAGAGATTCGCCCATCTCGTGCACATTGTTTGATGCCCGGTAGCCAAATTTTGACACGATATTTCTCCTCTATAACCGGATATTTGTGCTAAATTTCACGTTTATACGTGCTGCTGTTTTAAAGTTATTCACGTTTTTAGGCGTGACACAGCACGGATGGATGGACGGACGTTACTAAATTAATAATATAGATTGTTTGTTTATACGCCAACTGTAAAAAAGCGAAACCAGTTGCATTAAATATTTCAATGTTTCATATTGGCTTGATTGCTTTCTTTATTTTTCGAATTCTATATCCTGGATGTTGTGCATCCCTACCTCAGTCTGTTCTTCGAAAATGATTATATATTTGTTAAACGCGAAATTTACTAATACTATTTTTTAGTTTTCAATTTACTCTAGCAAAACCGCATCAAATTAGGCTGCGGCAGTTTTCATATGCATTTCGCCGTATGTATAGTATTGCATGGATAACAAACAATATTATAGGATAAATTTATTATCACTCTCTCTCTCCATTTGACTAAGTTACCATATGATTTTAATTAACCGAAGAAATATTACACTTCCTGTGGGGTGTTGTTTGCGGGACTTTTTCCAATCTGTATACATTATAGTGTAGATTATACTACGGGTGTGCATTTTCTCCACTCGGATAACTTGTTATTCCAATTTAATAAGGCAGTCGTACATGTTGTTCCACCACATCACACACTACCCCCTCCCCCCTATATGTGAACATACTTAATAATTCACGCCTACAAAAAATTCCAATCCTAATTGGATGATATGTGTGATCGATATATTGTTCCTGACTGAATTCCATAAGATGACTATACAATTCGAAAAAAATAGGACTAATATGGAACATTTATTGTGACCCGTTTCGCTTATGTAATATAAGCCTTTTATTAAGTTAGTTTAAAAGTGGCGTAACATACGAAAGACAAGCATACAGATAAAAAACAAAGGATTATAGTCGCTTGTAATTTGCAAGAAGCAAGTTAATAACAACACACGGAGATATTGCAAATAGGATCGGAAAACCCTTTCTACCGTACACGTACTACATATAACTGCACTAATAATGAAAGTTCTTTAAAAACACAGACAGTAAGAAGCGCGTTTGTTAGCTAACGAAATATTAATAGAAGGGAAGCAGTCCTTGATTTCAATTGCATCCTGAATTATCAGGTGGAAGTTACCACGGTCAGTATACATAGTCCACACACAATATGCGGAAGTGGTCCATGTTACCAACACAGTCGCACGTAAGAAAGAAGATGTTCGTGAATTGCTTCTGGGCCCTTTCGATGTTCGTTAAAAGTTGCATTTAGCTACTCGAGTGGATGCTGAATGACTGGTTTGAATTTCTATGACAATAGTAAGGAAAGTTTCGCACAGAATTGAAACTAGTTTCGCCCTAATACCAGTAGGCATTTTCAAGCAGATTCCAAAGTGTGTAAATCGTGAAAATAATAACCAATTTAAACAAACAAGACACACAGACACAACGTTTAGCACAGTTTAAGCGTATAGGAAGCCCCACAGTTGAACTATTCAACTGTATATCTCCTTCTATGCATCTGAGGTTGTCTCCATCATTTACGTGACTTCAATGTGAATCGTCTGAAACTGAACCCGAGTAAGACCAAAATGTTCGTCTGTGGTACTGGTGCTCGCGTGCAGTCTCTTGACTTATTGTTTATGAACGTCTATGGTCAGCCGGTTTGTGTAGCGTCGAAAGTGAAAAGCCCAGGAGTTACTTTGGACAGTGAATTAAAATTAGACTTGTATGTTTCCAGTATAGTTAAATCTTAATTTTATTGTCTTCGCAAAATGTATCGCATTCGCTCGTTTATAGACGAAAATACCGCAAAAGTCATAATTAGTGCATTTGTTTTTTTTGCGTTTGACTAAGTTGTAATTCGATTTTACATGGCTGCTCGGCCTCATCTACAGTATTGCTCGTCTCCAAAAGGTACAGAATTGTTGTGCACGGTTTGTTAAGTGTCTTCTTAGTATTGCTTCGGTTTCGGAGGTCCGGAAGGAGCTACACTGGTTACCTGTAACCAGTCGTATTCGGTCCAAAATCTGTTGTCTGGCCAACAAATGTGTTAACGGTGATGCTCCGGACTATAATTATGAAGGTCTCCTTGTGCCAGCTGCGTCTACCACCGTGACAACGCATCTCCGCTCCCTATCCGCGGTCCGCCTGCATCAGCCGATTGTTGTGTAGTGGCAACCATAGTGGTGCATTCTCCCTCGCAGCCCCGACCATTTTGAAAGCCCTGCCTGGTGATGTTAGACGGATGGATGACTTGAGTGTATTTAAGCGTAAACTAATAACCTATTTGTTTTCTTGCTTATATTTTTCTAGTTGTAAGCTTTTTCTCGAATTTTACTTACTCAGGGCCGGCGCCAGATTCTAAGGCTATATAAATTTAATTTCTCAGTCCGGGATTTCGTAAGAGTCAAAATTAGGGTCGGTCGGTCGGCTACAATAATCAAAATATCAAAATTTAGGTACATTTTCGGACAAAGATGTAAATTGTCTGAATGTTTGTATTACGCAAACAAATCTATCAAATAGGCTTTAGGCATTTTATGAGGTGTAACTATTAGTCTTACTTTGTATTCTTCGCTTGATTTGAGATTGAATAAAGTAGCATACGTAAGTTAATTTATAATTTCAGCAAATATTTCTGCCATTTTCGCTTTAAACTGAAAAACAAGTCGTTAAATTTTGCGTTTTTTTAGTTTGAATAAAAGATGATACAATAACAATATAGCAATATTTAAATTATACGTAATAAATCTAACATTTCTATGTAATATATTAATATACGTACCTGTACTTACGAATAATCATGTATTTTCATATTATTCGAACGTACAGTAAGTCGTTGATCTGCGCAAGCGCAGATTTCACTGAGTATGCGCAGGTCGCACTGCGCATGTACACATACCACCGTCGTACGTATAAAATTCTTAAGTTCCAATAATATGAAAAAGAAATTAATTAATAAATATTATATTTATGAATATATTACATCAAAGTTAGATAAGTTACGTATAATTTAAATATTGTTATTCAAATAAAATGAAACTTATTATGTCACTGTTTGATTTACGCTATATGGTTCTAAATATTATATTTTTTTCAATACACTGAAATTATGACTATATGTGCCATTTATATATTGAAAATTCTTATCAGACAAAAAGATCGTTATTACATTTTACATGAATGCACATTATTTTACTAAAGTAAATTTACATCGCTTGGCATTTAATAAAATAAAGGAATTTACCTGACTCTATTTTAGATATTGGTGGATGAGAAACTATACGTTAATGAGCGGAAAATTGAAATAAACACGTTAATACAAAAAGAATTTTAGCATTTTTCGTTCTTAAGAAACATTTAACAAAAAATTGTCAACACGATAAAAAGATTTCCCGACCCAATTTTGGGCTTTGGTGACGAAAATTACGGTCGGTCGGCGGACCCGAACTGAAAAATTGAATTTGTCCAGCCTTACGGTTACAGAGTGTTCCAGCAAAATTTAAACCACATTCAATTGTCCCCACAATACAATCAAACGTCAAGGGTTGCCACATGTTAATACTGTATTTGTAATATTAGGTGTATTGATTTCACTTCGAACAAATACTCAATGGGGCCACCTTTTTGGGATCTGTCCAGATCTACTCTTTATCCGAATTGGAGCGAACATATGCCGCAGACTCAGATTTCATGTCCAGTTCACTCTAAGAGTGGATCTGGTCATATCACAGAAAGGTGACACCATTGGGCATTTGTTATAATAAGTGAGATAAACACATCCTACATGATAAATATGTATATTCATTTGGACACACTTGACTTTTGATTTTTATTGTGAGGGACAATTAAATGTGGTCTAAAAAATTACTCCGGGACACCCTATAGATATGTTTATTAAATTTAAACGTCTCTTCTACTGGCATATACAAGGAATAATGAATACATGTTGGCCACATCATAAGAAGTAATATATCGTCAGTATAAGTTTGGACTTTTCAAACGGATTATTTTATGAGAGCAAGTTGAAACTTTCAACAGTTATGTATATATGTTTTTGCTTTTTTCATTAACCGCATTTTATGAGTTTCTAATTATGTAAACATGTCTGGAGAGAGCATGATGGCCTCGATGACCTTTTGCTGCCTGCCATCCTGCTCCCCTTAGAGTTATCCTTGTGTGCCCTGCTCGCTAATGACGGCGGCAGGACGAATCTGTTTATTAAAAAAAGACTCAGGAGAAACTGAACAACTTCGGTGACTCGATGAGATCGCAAATGAATTTTCAATTTTCAGTGATTTAATACAAACATTTTAGCAAATTTCAGCAAAGTCCTTATTAACTTAGAAGTCTTGCTAATGGAATTATGAATCTGATTTGACTGCCTCTCCAATCTTATTACTTCACCTCTTCTGCCAATGTCAAAATCTGGAAGATGAAACTTCATTTGTGTCGAAATCCAATAATTTGATTTTTTCGGATTTAACTAAACACTCTTGGAAGAGAAAAATTTGTTTTGAATCCTACGGGAAGTTTTCAAAAGAACATTATAAAATCAGTAAGTTTTAAAAGTTTTTAGGCGCTGATCTAGTTTTTTAGCGTTCTTGTCTGTATAATTATAAAAATACATCTAAAAAAGTGCAAATATGGATGAAGCTTTGAAACAATGGAATAACGTAGAAAACATTCTAAATATGAAAACATGCAGAGGAAAGTTTGAGAAAAAAAATAAACTGCCATTTCTTAGTATCTGGTCTGGATTAGTTTTTCGAGCATGGATACCAGTGATCTGACCTTATTGACAATCTGACACAGGGTACAAAAATAGCGCATTTTGCATGTTCCTCGAAAACACCCTCCTTAAAAGCGTATTTTGAAAGAGTAAATCAGTTTAAGATACCATTTTCCTTTTCTTCTAACAGAATATGCCTGAAAGGGGCGCAGCGAGATTACTCGTAAGCCTCTGATCCCCTTTAATACTCTCTGTCGTCATTATTTCTAATAATTGCAGTCCCATTATTTGATTAAATCCTTTCCTTTCATTCGCATTCCCGAACTATGTATATCCCTATTAGTTGAGGTGTACGCTGACAATATGATGTTGCGCACTAAGATCATCTCATGCGGATAACGTGAATTAAAAATAGACTCTGCGAGATCAAACTAGATTCTGACAAAATCTGTAACGATCAATAACGTGAGGCTGTATGTATAGTCATCTGTTTTAGTCTACCGGCTTCCAAAACGAACGACATCTCCCAACCAACCACACAGCCACCTCACCAGACATCACGCTCTGCTCCCAAGACATCGCACTCTCAACCACATGGAACACAAGTAGTATAGTACACCTACGCTCTGGATCACCAGCCATGCGTGACGAACACCCCCCTACTTAGGTAAAGTTTTCCGCGAACTATAGTACGTGTTAACAACGCAATGAAGCGTGACGGGTGCGCGCAGACACAATTGACCATTCTATGTCTCACTCTCTTTAAATTTACGACTGTCAAAGAAACTATCATCATCATCATCAGTTGGATTGTCCTCGTCATTGTTTTCACCCTCCATTTCACAGTATACTTGTCTAATAAACTTCT
>JAUYWV010105186.1:0-13061 GCA_032274565.1 Nematoplana nigrocapitula | reverse complement strand
AACCTTAGATTTTAAATTTGGAGGAGATTAGTATATACAGTATAAGAAATGCCACATAAAATTTAGTGACAAAATTAAACCTTAGGTCGCCCAGCAACCTATACTACAAGGATGGTTTGCTATTCGACTATTGTGCTGATCTACATATATATGTGAAAGTTTCTGTTGGTCTGTGTGTCTGGACAAAAAAGTGTCATAAAATATAGCCAAATGATTCCAACTATACTCACCCGAGTGAGTTGATGACACTGTCACTTATAAAGTATTTATTGTATGCTTTGCATATTCTGGCGTACATTCATTCTATGGAATACTGCATGGTGGTAAAATATATCTGATTAATTAACGGTTTTAGGGAAATCTTAAAACCGGTTAATTATTATAGCATACGCGTAAAAATTGAGTAAAGCTGTCACACATTACTAGAGTAGACATGTCACGTAAAAATGGTTTGGTCTCACTCTTATTTACCGCATTTTCTACTTGGTTTTTTTCGCTGCAACCTCACTATATAGAATGACGTCAAAATCATTGCAGTATATTAGTCTGTCTTTCCCAGAAAATCTGCACTACTCTCGTAAAAAACCTCCGCGTTTTTATGGCCGTGTTTGATATGTCGGAAGCAGACAAATACAATCTTTAGCATATCGAAGTACACAGCCTCAGAAGACATGCGCCTCTGGAGGAAAGGATTGGATGTCAGTCTTATAGCACACAATGGAAATCAAACGACGACTAACCATTTAGCAAAAGATGAGATAATTCCCCTGCTGCTGTCGGAAAACAAACATATGGCAGATAAAAGAAAAAAGACAGTTAGGAAATAAGTACACCAGAGTAACACGGCTTCACTCGCTTGCGTGCCAAATGAATTGGAAAGCGTCACATGTTGGGGGCTATTTTGGAACTGCGTCGTGTGTTGGGAGCCTTCGTAGTGTGGTTGCAGCATCTGTGTTATTCTCGATTTTATTGTCTATATGCGGGTAATGATTGAGTGAATGCCATTAAATATAACGATAATAGAAAATGTGGTATCCTCAAAAACGTGTAAGAAACTGTCTATCTACTATAGTCCATCACTTTATTTAACCCTTTTTATTTATTCAACGGCTGAGGATGATAAATTTAGTATTGGATTCCATTGTAATTGCAATTTTATTGATCACTCTAATCGCGAGCGTTTTTAACACTTTTCGAAATTGGGTTTCTATAATCATACCTTACTTTATACCTTACAATTGAACACAGTCAATTTCGTCCTCGAAATGTTTGGGACATATCCTTAGACAAGATAACAATGCTCCAGCATAGAAAGCATTCAGAAATAGCATAAAAATATGACACTTTAGCAAGGGGAAGGAAGACAAAAGGCTACTTGGATCAAGACAATAATGAATGACAGTAAAAATTTAAATTCAACATAGAAAAACACACACACATATCTCACGACCGACAGAGATGACATGAGCTTTCCAAAAAAATATATAAAACTTCTTAATTATCTAATTCCTAATCTCTTTTCTTGTTTCTGTCTTGGTAATGAGTCAGCAAACATTCGAACACTTGCTAGGCCTATTGCAGCTGAGTGAGGCCAGGCTACAGTGAATTTTATAATCCTTTCTGCTAAAAATGCACTGGTCCCCTTTACAGCTTGTTTGAATCAGTAAGAAACTCACAGAGCAAAGCCAAACCAGGTGGAAAAGCTCTCTTGGATTGGATTGGATTATTTAATTCATGGTATTCAATAATTATACAAAGCTGCAGTATGTTGAATAAATAGCTATTCAAATAATCTATGTTTAAATTTTAAAATATCGATTAATTTATTGTTAACTATTAAAGTATAGCAACGTACATGTATGCTTGATCGCTATGCTTTCCAAAACGTGCAGAATTCGAGAGACGAAACACGACGCGTGACATAATTGTTGATGTCGTCAACATTTGTCTATGAGAAAGATGAACAAATGACCAAAGTTACAAAGAGAAACGTAGCACCTATTGTCGGACATGCAAGATATTACATTGTATTGAAATATAAACAGTGACTATTTGTAACGCACTTACATTAACCTATCCACTCATTGTTATATTCATATCATTCATATTACTTCGTCCCTGTCATAAAATCTTTATGAATATTAACCTTGGATATAGCAAACACTGCTTTTATGACACACCCTATACTTCATTTTGCTAATTCAAATTCGTCGAACAGAAATCAATTTCGCTTGGTATAGCATAGGCCATTTGGCATCCACGAAGTCCTGGTTCCCATGGATAATGCAAGAGCGAACAATGATGCCCCTGCTATGGGACAGGAACAAAACTTCAGGCGCTTCTAAGTATAGGGTTTCTTCTTCAAGAACGTCACTTTCAGAAACAAAAGCGGCATTTTCAGATTCAAGAACAGTAATTAAGAAAATACCAGTGGCCCGCTGCAGCTATGCGTGCAAGTGTTGTTATGAATGACCGACATTTGTAAATATTTGTAATTGGAATTAGAAATCTAACTGATATTTATATAATCAAGAAGTAAGTAGAAAATAGCCAGTGCAGCTAGCGCGGAAGACGAACCACCCGCCAATAGGGCAGCGCCGTAGTTTTGCTTGTGTTCAATGCAAGATAGATTACGTCAGGGTGAGAGAGAAAATCAATAAATCAGCTTAGCCGACTGTGCAGCTTTAAGCCAGCCAGACTGTGTGTGAATGAGTGAATCAAGTTGCGCTGGCTTGCGCTCTCTCTCTCTATCAGCAAACTGACCAATCAGACGACGCGTTTTAACGTTACGCGACCGACCGACCTACCCAGGAATCACGGAACTTCCCTAATAATATAGATTGCAGCATAAGACAGTTCAAGAGTGAGACTAACATATCTATGACCGACGGTTTCATTTCAAGTAAAAAATACTAAGTGCTTGAGTACAAAAGTGGGTAATCTTGGCGCCATCATCATCATCATTATTGATATTATTGCTTATCATCATTTTTACTATGCCTCGTCAAAGATGTCAAAGGCCGCCTTATTGAAGCGCACATACTCGATAGTGCGAAGGGCGTGCGGAGAACGCTATCGTTAAACTTCCAAGAGGTGGTGCCAGTTGGACGAAGAATTGACCAACACGGTTGCGGATATCGTGGAGGAGCATCCCGTGTTCACACTTTGCCAAATAAAAGTCGAACTGCAAAGAAGGCTCCCGTATAAGCCCGTGCAGGGTCTTTGTGCCGACGTGGAGTGTTAGCCAGCGCGCAATCAATTAATAGTTTTGAAAAACGTACTAACGTTGCAACAGACACGGCGTAAAGGTGACTTGGGCAGCTCACGCGGAGTGCTACATCCTCGCATGTATAAGTGTAGAGTATTCTTAAACCGAAAATGCCGCTCTTGAAACTACTATAACGTTCTTGTTTGTCTTTCTGTCTGTCTGTCTTGGCGGCGTTGGAGTTGCCATTCCATATCAGGGCGGATGTGCCGCCCGGTTCGTCGGAGGAATTTCATCACCGAATCGGGGTCGAATTGTGTATCTGCTGCTCTTGAATAAGAAACCTGAATGACTGAGCTATGGTAAACTCTGCTATGAAACGCATCTGTGAATCGGCAAAACTCTCAGCCATATATTCACCAGAATAACCACAACCGTGCATCTGCACGTCTGTATGTGCTATATTCTCGGTGAAAATTATTTTTTTATGAATTTTGTCGTAATGACTACATTGAACGTGTTTTAGTACCTGCTGAATGCATGATGAAACTTATTTGGTTAACTAATTTTAAAATCACAAAATAATCTCACGAAATTGAAAGTGAATTTGTTCAACCGACCCATTCTGTATAAACGAAATGCTGACGAAATTGAAATGGTTCATTTACACTTAGACCAAATTGAACTTGAAATATGTACATGTATATATTGCATATATTGTACAATTTTCGTACGTAGGAAGGAAATAAATTGTTTCAAATAATGGTAGTTACAGTATGTTATTAACAACGAGACTGTCTATTCTCATTTAATCCTTCTCAATTTTCTTTCGGCGTTTTGCCTTTGATTATTATTGCTTCTGCGATATTATGTTTAAAAAGTGTCGTTTTTTCGCTTCTCTTATTGCGCAGCTGCAGCCGCGCGGTTCCTAATCACACTTTCGTCTCCACATCGTGGTGTAGGAAAAACAAAACCTAAATTATTCACAGAATAACAAAAAAGAAAAATATTAATTGCAAAAGCAATAATTATTGAAGAACAGAAAACCATGAACCGAAAGACACAGTATAGGGCTCGTCTCCAGCCTCCAAACCCCCGACTGCTCTAACACAGATTTACAACTGAATATTTGGATAAAACTTTACACCTACTTATACCACCATGAAACAATGAACAAAACTCATTGGTCCAAGTATTAGTTCAGCATCAAACCTGGCCGTCTATTCCTTTTTGGTCACGGCTACGATTAAATGCCGAACATCTTTTAGGCACCTTTACCCTCTGACGAAACACAAAGTTTGAAATCTAAACTGCATTGAATTCCTGTTTGTTCGAATTCTACTGTAGTTTATGGGGCACAATTATGATGAAATATTCTCTACCGAATCACAGAAACCCGTGTTTATTCAAAAGGGTTAACAAGGTCATTACGTTGCTTTATGACCGAAATTTTCTGACGATATTCACCCAACATTTCATAGTTGTTGACTCTCCAGTCTGAAACATTTCTGTTCTCTCCTCCCCCTATATGCTACTAACTGATGTCTTATCAGTTGAACAGTATATTCGGCATAAGGGGGTGCTTTAACGCGACATTTACTTGGTGTAGTAGAGGTTTGGCATGGTATTGTGTCTGAAATCCCAATAGGAAAATCTTGCGATTGACTTCGACATTTTATTCACTTTTTAAGAATTCTCGTTCATTTTAAAACATAAAGTCAAAATGACTTCATTGAAAGTCGGTGTTTTTCTCATTAACTGGATAACTGTATATATAATCGCTTCAATATATTGTTTTACTCTTTATCACCTTATCGCAACAGTAGAGGAATACGTTTGGTATCATGACGGGATAATTTCCTGGTGGCTACAAAATTAATTTAACGTTCTTTACAACGTAGATAATTTGACATAGCAGAATGTAAGTAATAAATTACACAATATGCATGGCATATAAAACCGTGTTCTGAATTATTGTTTGATCTGACAAACGTATTTCTTTGAAAAATGACTTTTTATATAAGGTGAACGAGTTTTGCATAAAAAATAAAAGATTCACGTTAAAGGATTTATTCAGATTGCATCGATATAATTTCATATTTAAAAGCAGAAACTGTTGAACCTGTAATGATTCAGACTTTTGTAGACAAATGGGATTGTTTGCGTGTTCCGACATCCACGATAGTAGTATAGTATACCTACGCTTTGGGTTGGTAAACATGTTCAGACACAACTGCGCAAAGCGTAGGTATACTATACTACTCACGATGCATATGTTTGATTTTGTAGAAATAGATTAAAACTCCACACATATAACTACCGTATGATTTTTATTTGATTGTTTCGTATAGTAAAGATTTACGACATTAACGATAGAATTTTAAATATATTTCGACATCTGGCATTTGGTATTTATAGCCTAGTTGCCGGGTGTTGCTCAGATACGGTTCCCTTGGGTTAGCTTATATTATTTGCCTCCTGGGTGGGCTGTGATGCTACTGTACATTGAGCATAACGTCTGGTGTCATGTGAAGAAACAAAATTCAAATTAATCGATAATCTAAACAGAAACTGGCGGGAGGGATAAACCTTTATTCGGTCACGTCAGAAATGACCTTGACCTAATTATGGCGGGGCGTTCTCTGATTGGATGACCTACTTTAATGATAGTTGTAGGACGTCGTTGCCTTTAGCACTCAAATTCTATTATTTTCGATATACATTCGCCTGATTTTTATTCCACAATGCGCACATCTGGATTTCAGGCCCTTTGCGCCGGACATTTCCAGCGCAAAGGAAAATTTATATCCGGCGCACCGGCGCAAAGAAAAATGAAGGCCGGCGTACCGACGCAAAGGAACATGAATGCCCGGTGTACCGGCGCAAAGGAACATGAATGCCCGGCGTACCGGCGCAAAGACAAATGAAAGCCCGGCGTACCGGCGCAAAGCACAATAAAAGTCAGGCGCGGAGGAAAAAATATTTCAGTATTTTCCGGCGCAGAAAAAATATTTCATTTTTGCGGCGCAGAGGAAAAAATATTTTAGTATTTTCCGGAGTAGGAAAACAATTCACTTTTTCCGGCGCAGGAAAATTTTTATCTTCAGTAATTTCCGGCGCTAGAGAAAAAATCGTAGAATTTTCCGGCGCAAATTTTGGGTGAATTCCAGATGTGCCAATGGCATAAGAACCACAATCATCTTTATTCAGGTGCCACGAGTTTTATTGTGTTGTTTAGTGGTCAAATTATCGACTGATAACGGATTGTACTATACACATTCCAATTTCCCTGTTTTTATTCTTTGTTGGTAATCTTGATATACGCTAATAGTGAGTTGTGAGATTTCGTTTCCATGAACTGCATTAATTATTATTATTATTTATTTTATTGTAAAAAACAACAACAACACAAGGGGCAACCCAGATGCCGCCAACTGGCAGATCTTGCTGGTCACCAGACTAGAATTACATTAACTCTGATTGCGCGTAATAACTGAAACAATTGTGAACTGGTCTGTGCACATGGTGACAAGGCACACAGTCCATTATATAAACGGGACGGGAAGCACATGATGACTAATACGAGATACGAGTACAGTACGAGGATACAATACAAAACAATGCGGTACAGCAAAGAGTGGGGTCAAAAGAGGCTTAGGGGTCGCATATTTTATTTCGAATAACTATCTCAAATACTTATTTAAAAAGTTATTTTTTAATTTTTCTCTAACCGTTTTTCCTAATTTTAAATCAATTTTAGATCAATTTTTGTTTGGTTCCAGATCACACATGCAAGCTTCTTTATTTTTATATTTATAAAAGAGTATTTTGGTTATTACATTAAGGTAATCTTTTTAGATTTCTATGAAAACAACAAGAGTTTATTCACACTGTGGGTGATACTCTTCGTTGTCAACAAATGCTGTCAATATATAGTATCTGTTTAAAACGATAATTTTGAGGAGAAAATGCAAAAGGTTTCAGCGGAAGAAAACCAATTACTTTCGATTCCCCGTGGAACTAAAAATATATCGTAATGTCAACATTCTCTCCAGCTACTACGACAAAAAGCTTTCAACATGATTTAGTGCAGCTTGGTATTATGGTAGCATTTATTAACCTCTTTCCATTATATGCCGACAGTTTTCGGTTTTATATACAACAGGCAGTACATCTTTCTAGTGCGCGATATTTCAATTTTAATATGTCTAACGAGAGAGACAAGAAGAAATGGATACATTAATTACAAATCCACCAATGCAATATTGGTAAAAGTAATTGGTCTTCCAAATATCTGACTTCCCTAAGGTTTCTCTCTCGTATTAGGAAAACATGTCTTTTGCCTTCGGAAATAGTCAATTAGACTACATGTACATTGTACTATACAAGAGACATAAAACCTACAGCGGTGACCAAACGTATTGATTGAACAAAAGCTGATTTTTTTCTTTTGTAAAATTATTGATTTTAAAATAATTAAAATCAATGTACCTTATGCAAAGTTTAAGCTACACAATAATCAATATTGATCTAAATCCGGCTAGGCATAGGGTTCAAAAGAGGACTACACTAAATCGGTGTTTGGTTTTACTCAATCCATGCCTCCTTGATAGTCTTCAGAAAACTTTTGAACGGAGATTGAATGGCGATTGAGTTCAGGTCAGTAGATGACTTTGAGTTTAACTCTACAACAGACTGCATTGTCCCATGACCAGGGAGTTCCATCCTGATAGAAGATGGTCTCAGCCCCATGAAAGTTTACAGATATCCACGAATAGTGGAGCTTTCTTTATTCATCCGTAAAGACAAAATTTTCGTCAATCATCCGCCTTCCACTCTCGGCATAACGACGTCAGAAAGCCATACGATCTAGGATGCATTTTGTGGAATGCAATAGCTGCTTGGTTGATCGGGATGGACTAGGAAGCTCGCATTCTGTATATGGAAACAGCGGCTGATTGTCTTAGCGAGCGGTATAGGGCATTCCTGTGGTAGCTCAGGCTGAATATAACCTATAGGTACCACTTTACCAGAATATATTATACGGCGAAATGCGAAACGGCCAAATGCTACAAATGAAAATCAGACGGCGAATTGCGAAACGGCGAAATGCGAAACGGCGAAATGCGAAACGACGAAATGCGAAACGGCGAAATGCGACTACACCTATAAATCTCATATCTAACTGATAGTGCGCCACAGCTGTCTGTTAACAACAGAGAGAGACAGAGAAACAGTGGAAGTGTTAGCTCTCACACTATAAATAAGAAAGTTAATACCGCTAGCTAATGCACGTCAAATAAATCACACCATTTCGGTCATTTATGCTGGCCCATATATCCTGTGCGTTGTGAATTAAATAATTCTTATTATTTGCTATTTCGCTGTTATTATTTTGTTACACATAGCACCAAAAGAAGTACAACATACGATTTTCTAGTCCATTTTTCAGATTTTAAAGGTCAGAAGTGTGTTGATATAATGATGATGCCCTAGGAGAAGTCATAATTAGACCCTGTGGAATTTCTTCGTCTTGAAAGTGGGTCACCAATTCTGCTGAGTTTCCAGAGCAATTATTTCACTTAAAAGTTTTCCAGCTCCATCAGACATTTCAGTCAGACAATTTTTCTCCGGATGAAGGAAGTGAAGTTATTTCTAACTACGTCACACTACTACATCAGCGAGTGAACTTTCAAGATCCGCCTTGTGGCTCATACTTAAGGAGAACAAATAATGCACTATGAAATGATGTTTTTGCATGGGCTCTTTGGTCGTCCTTCATGGTTGGCGCTCTAATGATAAGAGTCTGGCATGTTGTACTGCCATGGAGTACATATAACATATTTGAGATTGTGATTAAGTGAGTTAGTAAATACGTATATGCCTCAATTGACCACCCTCTCGTGTTGGGACCGTCGTATAACCTCCAGTGCTTCTACTACACGGTGTCCTGAGTGGTGGTGCGAATACACGAGGCTTCGGGACATCTTAGCTAGACTTGGGCATACGTTCGGTTAAATTGCGACCACCATTCTGAGGCGTACAATGCTGTAGAAAGCATTTCGGTATCGCTTGGGTGAGGGCTGGTTTCCAATTCTGTTGCATACGTTAATTACACAGCCTCATCTGGGTGATATTAAACAGTTTAGTATCCTTTCTGAGACGCTATCTATGCCCAAGTGAGATGTATCTGTCGGCACGGTCTCTCAGAGAAATCCGTGTCGGTGGACTCGTATTTGAGTGGGCTCCGGCTCCCATGACGAGACCCGCTGAACAACAACAAAATTTGGCTGAATTTTCACCATTTCGTCAGAAAACAAAAAATTAATATTGATATATAGTTTTTATTTTTTTTTAAAAACTGATATTTCAAATAACATTATAAATTAATCATATTTTTTATTTCCCGCAACTTCAATCATACCGTCTAAACAAACACATTTATATGTATTCCGCGTAATCAATCGTATACACGTTGAAAACAATACCGAAGCCAAATGCATTTGGAATGGTATCTAACTAGGAAAATAACGCCTCTATCATTTTCATCATCTTCTTCTTCACCATATCTCTCCATGTCATCCTTGTCCTTCCTTTGATTCTTATATTTATTGTATTACCAGATTCCGGGCTCTCATCACAGGTCATCTATTATTTTTTCTTCACGTGACGCATGAACTTTTCTGACTGCTTTATGTATCGTATAAATCAATAACTAAAATATTATAAAGTGGATAAAACTGCCTGTCATCTCTGAAAGTAAATGGTGGTTGTTACAGTTAAATTTATTAAATTCTCACGAGATTTAATAGAGTAGGTTTTGTTTTCTAATATTGTTTCGAACTTATCCTTAACTATTTATGAAAACAAATCATTGATATTTGAAAAATGTCAGCCAATCAGAAGGTACGGTATACTGGAGCAACTTTCCCCAACATAGAGTTTAATGATGCCGTACTGATAAAAATCGATATCACCATGACAACCCATCCCATACAGTTTCGGTTTCAGTTTTGATTTTTCCGCCCACGCAAACTTTGTCTTCTTTTTACTACTTACATCATTGGCCTAGTTATGACATGGCGCTCTCTGATTGGCTGACCTGCTTATAGTGTCATTGGAATTTCTTGTTTTATGTTTCTATATTATATATACATACATAAGTTTGTGGTGCATAACAACACACAAATAGGAAAATAGCTATAGTTTCTCCATACACCTGAACATGTGACACTGCCAGTTCCTTGGGACAAACAGTTCCTGTCAACAGTTTCAGCGTGATGTAGTGATTTTCACTAAACAATTGACACCAAAATTTCAATATTTCTGTGCTTCTGTTCCGCCTCTTTCTGCAAAGTTTTCCAACAGGAGACTACTCGTAACTTTTCATAATACTATACGCTGTTTCATCAATTCACATTTCTTATCCTCCGGATTCATACGCCGATGCGACTGCTCTCGAAATCTACGAGACCTCTTTGGAAGATCACCGCTTTCTTCTGTCATTTTACAGTACACACATACTATACGTACGTAAAGTATATTCTTTTCATAATTGTGCAGGATATCTTATGTGAAAGCACTCGACGAGGCATGTCATGGGAGATTCTGTATGTCAATGATCTAGTAGTGATGACGAAGACGCCGGAAGAGCTATATCAGGAGAGATGGTTACCATGGCAACTAGAATTTGAGAAAAGAGACATGAAAGATAACACAAAGAAAACGGAAACAATTCTCGCAGCAGCCCAGTTGATGAAGGTCTGAATACAGAGGACCGAGATGGAAAATGCGTATAACAAGTGCAATACCTTGGGGATGGTACAGTAAGAAGGAGGTCGTAAGGCTTATGTAATTGTCAGAAAGGCCACGTGTAACAACAATACCAAGTCTATTGTATGGAAGTGAATGTTGGGCACTTGGGAAGATGGAAGAACTGACATTAGAACGGAGAGAGATGAGAATACTGAGGTGGATAGCAAATGTCTCGTTGAGAGAGAAATTGCATAGCGAAGATATTACTGTAAATCAGGACTGGAAAGGATTCAACAAGGAGATAGGATGAGGGAAGGAAGATTGCGATGGTTTGGTCATGTATACCGAATGGACTCAGAGAATGAAGTGAGGAAAGCAATGACGAATCAAATTGAAGAATCGAGAAGAAGTGAAAGACCAAAATTAAGATGGAATAGAGTAGGGCATTTGAAGACAGATGTAGAAGTTAGGCTGACTCTAGAGAATAGTAAAATTGTGCAAAACTTGAACAACTATAACCATATTTTTCTAAAAAGATGTATTCGTCCATATTTTATTATTTTTTACGGCTGCAGTTCTTTTTAATCTTAACAGTAACAGTTGAATATTGTTAAAACGAAAAGACGGCGAACGTATCAGATGATGTTAGAGAGAATAATGTATATTGCACACAAAAAAATTTAAAACATGATCCTCTCCAAGTAATTTATGGAATGAATACAGCAACTGCATCATATTGTTAACTGAAATTTGCCTATAGAAAAGCAAATTAATAGGCTCAGTCGACCATGCACAATGTAGATATTCCGTGGCTCACGTGTGGTCAGGTTTCGTAATTCGTTTTATTTCGTCTCTAGTTTTTAAGAAATTTATTTTTAAAAATTGAAATTGTTTGAAACACGCCAGCACTATATATTTAAGTATACTAAGGGTACAATGATTTCATTTTATTTTGATAAACGAATTGGGGTCCAGTGGGATACGTTTTATTTTATGAGAAATTGACAGTTATATAGTTTGACACATTTTTTGATAAACCAAGCAATATACATACTATATCAATTGATTGACACAGTGGAAATCATACTTGTTGATATGGTTTTGACCTTGGATAAAAATTAGCGTATTCACTGATGATCTGATGTGCCTGGCTGCAATAAAGACAAAGACAGAAGAGGATAGAAAGCGGTCATCGGAATTTAATTTAATATACTGCTCTCGTGAATCCTGCGTGGATCCTCCCTGTTCGGAAGATGGCTATGAGAGAAGTGGACGTTCCTGGAACTGAATGCCCACTCTATCAGTGTCAAAACACGCCGAGGGAACCTTTGTCAAAGGACATTTCCGTGTTATACACGTATAATGAATGCCCACCTTCACCTGAGAAAATATAGTCTTGCTAAGATCGACGTGTCCGACATGCATTGTAACTTTGTATACAAACAGAAATTTAAAGATTGCTTTACCAACGATGCCTTTGAGATGTCGTGTGGAAGAAGAGTTTCCTTTTATTCGGTTAGTTTAAAGATTAAAATTCATAGTACTAGTTGATAATGTCTCCTTGTCAAACGGGGGAGTGTATGAAAATTGATTTTGGTTTTAATTTTTATGAAATAATCCGACAATACATGTGCAACTCTTGTTGTACTACAGGTTTTTCTACGTATAAGTTTCGGTCTGTTAATTATGCGGAACATACATCACTTTTGTGCTGAAGGTCCTCGGTCTAGGTGAATTATAGTACATTATGACATCGAGTGACCAGCAGAAGGTTTTCGCCACGAGTGTTTTACTGTCTCACTAGGCCGAATGCCGAAGGTGACATAAATCACGAGTGGTGAAAAGTTTCTGCGAAGTCACGAGTGTGCATATGTTCTTTTCCGACGATTGATATTATTGCGTATGTAAGAATAGAGGATATTTGAGTATTCTAGTGAGATAAAAGAAACCAATATGCCACTAATTTTTGAAATTCTATTCACTAATCGACAACACCAGAGCGTGCGATGACAGAGTCCGGTGGCGCGGTGTTGTTCGGCAGGCTTGTGATATCGATCAAATTAAATATATGGAGTCAGCCAAGTAATCAATAACACTGATG
>JAUYWV010105175.1:0-13063 GCA_032274565.1 Nematoplana nigrocapitula | reverse complement strand
CTAAGGATAACATTCTCATTGAAAGTATAATTTCCATTGTGCTGTTATCCTTAGCGTTTTGCGTTTAGAATAATGCGCCAAATTAAGTTACAATAAACAATTAAGAATACACAATTTAGGTACAATGCAGAAAATATTGCTATTATTATGCAAATATACAGAAAATATACCATTTGTAAATTTCATTTTAATTTATTTCCTAATAAATAGTAATTAAACATCACACTACTTTCGAGTAGTGTGGCGTTTTCTTTGGTTTTAAAAAATTTGGCCCGGCACTCGGCAGAGGAACTAGCCCGGCGGTAGCCACTCGGGGTCCCAGATTGTTTTTCACGCCGGGGTCATCGCTCTCAGAATATATAGCCTCTTTCCACTAACTGATTATTTGCAATGATTTGATAAACAGCGATTCTGACAAAGATCTGGTGGAGTAGAAAAATGCCCTCTTCCCATCAGTGCTAAATGATAGCTATAGATTAGGTCGGCAAGTGGTCTAAAAACAGATTGTACTGCATATTCAGAAACCTTACGCCAATTTACATTTTTGTTCATTTATGCAATATTATTTAGGTGTATTCTAGCTTGATTTAGGTAGCATAATCGTAGCTTGATTTTAAGTCAAAAATAGGTAGGCAGAGAGTGCTACCTACCCAGCAAAAAATGTAACGTTGCAGTAACGTTACGAACGACACAGAAAAAATAAATAACGAAAATACAAGCCTTTATTTCTGCATATTATTGATATATTTTCCACGTTAAAAAGAAATACATATTTGTTATCATTTTGCGGTTTCTGCTTATAAAACGACTCTACTTAGTAAGGAATATTGTAAGCCTAACATTGCCGAAGAAAAAATGTAAGTTTAAGACAGGGTGTCTTGAAAAATTGAATATTTTGTGGTATTTAAACAACAAATAATTGTTTTAAATGAAAGCGCGCCAAATATGCATGCGTATTAGAATCTTTGTAAATCTGTATTTTTTCTTTTAATAATACGTGGCCTCGGGTAAGTTTAATACGCATTAATGATTATAATTGCAA
The DNA here is from genome assembly GCA_032274565.1 of Nematoplana nigrocapitula. Taxonomy (NCBI): domain Eukaryota; kingdom Metazoa; phylum Platyhelminthes; order Proseriata; family Nematoplanidae; genus Nematoplana; species Nematoplana nigrocapitula. The sequence continues at coordinate 12,021 of JAUYWV010105175.1, read as the reverse complement.
AGAGAAAAGTGCTTTTATTTACATTACTAATGATTTCAGAGCAATATTTCCAAATTTTAACTTTGGTTATATTTATTTTGACATTTTTTGTGAATAGTCCAGATAGCCGATAGTAACATACTTACATACATAGTCATGGACTGCGCTGCTGGGAGAGGGGGAAGTTGCCCCCCCAATAATCCTAAGAGCGTGGGCCCCTTTCAATGTCCTAAATATATTAGGCTAATGTTAAAACGGTATTCCCTGTTGTTTTATCAGTAGTGAGTAGAAGGGGCTTCTAGATACTGATGGAGGCCCCTATGAGTATGGACTGCAAATGGACCCTCTTGATTGCACTGGTAGGGGCCCTCTGGAGTGCACCACAGGGCCCTCGGCTGCACCAGGGCCCCTATTGACTGCACAGGACTGACAGTCTGACAGGAGTCCCTTTGGCTGAAGTTTGCCCCTCTATACTTATAGCATAATACTTTGATAGTCATAGTTAGTTCAGGTACTGATACAGAATTTCAGGAAAGAGGAATTAAAAAAGGAAAGGAGGGTTCAAAAAGTGTCTTAAATTAACTATTCTTAAAATATATATTTCAGACAAACCAAAAAAAGCATATATTTCAAATATTACACGCACACGGCACACCTTAAAAGTTGATTAAAAAATTAATTTGACTAACTATCTGAACCATTTATATAATCTCACCTGTTGTATGCCATTGAAATCTATACAAAAAAATGATAAAAACTTGAAAGTGATAACAAAATATGTAGAAAAAACTACTAAAAATATTATTCCAATTCCATAAAAAAAATGAAAATGCAGAAGACTTGTTTAATAAAAATAATTTTTTAAAAATTAATAAATTATATAAATTCCAAGCATTAATAAACAGTTTTACCTATCTAAAAGAAACAAAAAAGTTGCCAAAATCATGGAAAGAAATATATAGAAAGTTTAATATAAATAACAACTCCCAAGTATAGTTGAAAAATAGAGCCAACTTTTCCATAGCAAGAGTTAATCTAAATATAGGTAAAAAACATTCATATTCAGACACAAAAATTTGGAATAGATTGCCAAATGTAATTAGATATTTAAATAATAAGTCAATCTTTAAGAAGAAAGTAAAAATATATTTATTCAATAATTAAATAAACTATTTAAATTAAGTAAATAGGGGTGCCAGCTAGATAGCAGTTTTTTTCCTATGGTACCCCTAGCCCTAGCATACCAGGGGCTTTATTTAGGTTGAATAAAAAGAAAAAAACAATAACTTGCATTTATATTTGATCGGTTCAGATTAATAAAATTATTTTGTTCAATTTTTTGTTTTCCTATTTTAAGGGGCGTTTCCTATATTTGTTTAATTTGTAAAGTCTTTGTTGTTATTTTGTTATTGTTCTATAGTTATATTTTTTCAGCCTTTTGTGTTTATTTTGTCCCAAACAGCTATTAATTGTTTTTTATATAAAGGTTACTTGTTTATAGTTATTCTGTTAGCCTGACTGAACAAAATCCCTTTTTTCATTTATATTGTTAACTTATTACTATATTTGTTTAATTCAGCGAGGGTGGCAAGTAAAAATTTATTTTATCCTATTTCCAAATTGACCTGACCATTGAGGTCTTTAGGCAATTGTCCAAAAGACCAAAATAGCCTATTATTACCAACAATTATATTATAGCTTTTAATTTATTTAACAACTTCCAAATAATCTATATTAATATTGTAAAAAGTATAACTATAATATATTAATTAAAAAAATATATTCTTAGAATTCAACTCATCATAGGATATTTAGTTATTCTTATGCAATAACTTTACGAATTATTATATTAAATAGGTAGATTTCTAAAACGAAAAGTTATTTTAATAGGTAAAATTGGTCTTTTCTGATTTGCAGTGGCTATTCAGCTAGAACCAGTTGAATAGCCAACTTGACTATTCAGTCAGCTGTCTCATAATACTTCAAGGCGATTATTTACTTTTTTCTTTGGGCAGGGTTTCAGAGTAGCTTCAATAGTCACTGCTATTTGCTCTTCTCCAAAGCTGAACACACTTTGACCTTTGATACTTTTTTATATGTATTCAAAAATGACTACCGGCTGAATAGTATTGGCTAATCAACCGATTCCGGTTGAATAGCCACTGCATTTCGATTGTGTCTTTATCTATTATTTTTAAAGTAATCTTCATTTGCCAACCTCTATCTGTTACTATAATATTATCCGTAACAATAAATTAAATAGTAATAGTTCAATTGTGATCAAAACTTTAAAAAAAAAAATTTTAGAACAGGGAATGATTTAACTGATTTCGCATCGCATTTTGCGATACAACTTTACCAAAGTGCGAAGCAACTTTGAAAGTGTATAGCAAAAAACTTCAATGCAAATTTCATTTTTATATATATGCGTGCCTAGTGTCAAATATTATAATTGATTAATCTTCTTTTCTCTGTAATGCACACATATATATAGCAGAGAAAGAGAATTTGGCTGCATTTAGAATAATCTAACGTTTTGCAATGTGCTCCATATAGTCACACAAGAAAGATAAGATAGGCTAAAAGGTGCGTAAGCAAGAGAGGCGGAGCTTATCATTTGTTCCTTGAAACTTAACACTATCAGTTACAGATAGAGGTAAAAATTTATCTATTGCTAGCCATCTGCACTCGACTGTCTATGCTCAGAATGTGTCTCTTATATTTGGCAGCCTCGCTTCTTCCTGTCAGTAGGTTCATCTACTGCTGAAAATGATGGTGAATCTGCCAACTATGCAAAAGTGGTTGAAAGAGGTGGACTGTCTCAGTGAGTGGTTCTGTCATGATGAAGATGCAGGAGGCAAAGTTACTTGTATTTTTTGTGCATTATGCAAGAAGCACAGCCAACGTCTCAGGGTTCTCATGCTCCCTCCAAGCTGACATTCTGTGTAGCGAAACTGAAGACCCTCTTCTTGTTGCTGGATAAACTCAAGGGAGAAGCACCCGTACGAGGTCAGAACTTGCTAAGTTCATTGCATCGGTAGATTGGACCCAGTATTCTGTGGATTTTCATGGAGTGAAGCTCACCAGTGTATGTAGAGATGTTTTGAATGCATTCTCTGGCAGCTGCTCTGGATACGTTGATGGTATTTTAAATTGTCTGAGGAACCGATTTGAGGACCTTCAGTCATCCAGTGTGATGAAAAACATCAAGATGCTGGATGTCACAGCATGGCCTTATGATGTTTCCCCAGGATTTGGTGATGAGGAAGTGTCAAGTCTCATCAACCATTTCAAGCCACTATTCCTGAAGCATGGCATACTTGTGGCCAATATCATTGATGAGTGGGTGACTTTCAAGGAGTATTGCGCTGGTACAGCTAAAGTCGAAGGCACGAAGCTGGGGGCTTCACTGCTCAAATTTCAATGTGAGAAGTTACCTAACTTGGTAACTCTGGTGGAGATCCTCTTGCTGCTTCCTGTCAGCAATGTGAAAGTTAATCGTGGATTCAGCACAATGTGCCAAATCAAAACTGACTGGTGGTCAAGACTGTCTGAGAACACTTTGGACAATCTTATGTGAATCAGTGTTGATGTTTGTCCATATGGTCCACGAAAATGTACACATAGTGAGTCGTCTGAATGTGAAGCCATTGTGGATGTATGACTGTTTTGTTATGTTACAATAAACATTAATTAATCTGTTAATGTTACAATAAACATTTAAATACATTAAATCTTTTGTTACAACAAACATTATATGGTACATATTTGATGTGTTATGTTACAATAAACATTTTATACCAATTTTTCCTAAAAACTGCTATACAAGCAAACCAAGTTGCGATACAAATTTGATTTTGTGTTGCAAAAGTGTGATGCACAAACTTGAAAGTAAATCATTCCCTGTTGAATATATCAACCAAATAATATATTTATTATACAGTATATAATTTTAAAGTTTAAAGTTATTAAAACAATGTTGAATTTATGATTTTTAAGTTATTATAAATATAATTTCATAAAATAAAATTAAGAAGTAATATAAATTATATAATTTAATTATTTTTTAATAGGTTTTATTCAAACTAATTAGTTTTTATTAAATTTATATTTTTAATATATTATATTGTCATGATTATTTTTTATAATTTTAAAAATTAATAATAACAGGTTTTTCATTGTAGTTCATTTATTGGAACATTTTGCTTCAAACATAAAAACATTTTCAACCAGATAAAATTTCTAAATATTAAGAGTGATATAATTCAGTTGATAATAAATAGCACAAATAAAAGTAATACAATTCAAGTAAAATAAAATCAATTCATAAAAACAAATCAGATTAAGAGTAAAGTTTATCTTTAATAGAGTTTGACTGCGTATTAAGAGATGGTGTATCTAGTAAGCTTACCAAACTATGTGTAATTTTTAATAACCTAAAATATCCATATGACCTTATTGACAAACATATATCAAACACTTTCTCAACAATAAATATAGTAATACGAACATAGAAACAGTCCAAAGTACTAATAGAGATATCGTGCCGATTCCTCTCCCTTACAAGGATTCTAAATCTTCTAAATATGTCCTAGCAGTCACTTACACACACTTAGTCTCCATATCAAAAAGAAAATACAACCAATTTTTACTTTTAAGAAAATTAGTTATAAAACTTAAACAGCCAGAAAGAAAGCCAGCGCTTGTAAATAACGTGTTGCTTACTATTTTAAATGGGATCAGTGTGATGCTGATAATGTTGTCTATACTAAAAAAAAATTATTCCAATGCATTTCCAACACACAAATACAGTGCTATTGGCAAACACAAACAAGATCATCATGGAGAAAACACCACTGACAATTCTTGCTTTAGGAAAAATAAGACTTGCATTTATAAGAGTGACTTATTAATTTTTTAAATGATGTACATATCCAAGTTTCCGCCATCTCTTGATGTCAGACTCTATCAAAGCTAAACTTCTGTCCTAATCTAATTTGTTTGTATGAATTTGATTTTATTGTATCTAAACTGTACTACTTTTAATTGTGCTTTTTATTATCAACTGATTTGTATCACCCTCTACTTGTAAATTTTACCTGGTTAAAAATGCTTTTTTGTTTGAGGCAAAATGTTCTATTAAATTATCTACAGTAGAATGAAATAATTATCACTATTATTTATTTCTAAAACCATTTCAAAGATAATCTTTTTCAATTTATTTTTTATAAATATATAAATGATATCTAATAATTTATTAACATAAAAAAGAATTGGATAGATATACTAAAAATGTTTAATGACATATAATTTATAAAGCAATAAAATTATATATATAATAAATTAGTTAAAGTACCATCAAGAATAGGAAATCTATCTTTGACTGTCTCTCAGCATAATAAACAGCCATCCAGGCAATTTCAAATCACTAAATTAATTATTGTAATATTGGTCAATCCTTAACACAATGTGAAATCTGGTATAATCAACATAACTAAGTTATATTTGAAGTATCTAAAATAAAAGATTATCATATATACTCGCGTGTAAGCCAAGAACTTTTGGAATAAATTTGGATGAAAAAGTGGGGGGTTCGGCTTATATGCGAGCATAATTGAACATATATGTAGTTAGGCTAGATAGCTGCAGCTGTACTCGTTATTCTGACCTATTTTTAGGGAACAGCTATCTAGCCTGCTATCTATCCAGATAGAAAAGGTGAATAACATAGGAAGAGAAAAATCAATATGATTCACGATAACTAATAGTTTGACTAAAATTCACTTAACAAATAGTGTAAATAATTTCATTAAAAAAGATACTAAATCAATTAATATTTTCTATTTAAAAAACAATCAGTTATACATACCTAGATATATGTTGAAAAAGTAGGGGGGTTGGCTTATACATGAGTATATACGGTACATATTCAACAGATCATAATATTTAATGAGTTAATTAAATATAATTGCAAAGGTTTAAATAACGGAAGTTAAAAAGTAATTTTAATTATACTTTTTAAGAAGCATACATAAATAATATTTGTTGATAAACAAAATAATAAATTTTTATTTTTATTTAATGACGAATATAATTTTTAATTCAGATTTGCTCATTATATAAAATCTTGCCTGATTACATTTTTAAACATTTAGAGAAAATTAAGAACAACCACATTTTTTAAACTTGAGTTATTTTTTTCTAGCAGCTAACCTTGTCTTTTTGCAATAACTGGACATCAAACACCTTTCTGGTTTGACTTGGCCTAATTATCCACACACAATCAATGTGATCTAGCTAAGTAACAAAGTATTAAGCTGTGAACCTATATTTTCCTTCTTTGAGATTTACAGTATATTATTAAGCAAGCTCCGTGATTCCTGGCAGTACAACTTATGCATGGGCTGTATGCATGCAAAGTAGATTAGACTTGTTGAACTGTGTGCACCTAAGCAGGATTTCCCCTTCAACGAATAGGATTTAGCCTTTGTAAAAATCGCACAAATAGAATTCTAAATTTGGTATGCACAAAATATAGTGCAAACAAATATAGTTAGATTTGTGCATAAATTTTGTAGACTACGCTGACACACTCTAATTTGTGTTATTTCACTTCTCTGAATCACGGGAAATGGCAGAGTTCTTAGACCTTCATTTAAATAGACACTGATGGTACAAGAGGTATAGACTTTTCCCTCAGGCCATACACAAATTATCGGTCTTGATATGTGCTCACATATCTCGTGCAACGTGATATTCGAGCCCCCATTTTCGACATCGATGATGACTACAAATTCGCGCCACATTATATCCCGGAGGCTGCTGCATCGGGTTTTAGGTTCTTTGACTTTTCAATTTTCTTCCAAATTAGCCCCACTAATCGCATGGAAATGGTTTGCGAAATCTGCGCCATGATTATGTTAAAGTATTTTACAAATCGCTGTTAACAATCCTCGTATATACTAAACCACGAGGAAGGGAATCTCAGTTCCCACAATAGCTCAGCTCCAGCCAATGAAAACCATGATAATAAATAGACGGAAAACGGTGAACTATTTATAGGCGTAGAGTTCTACAGTTAGATTTGCAGCCTGTATACTCTGCAAAATAAGGGTTTTTCAAATGGTTTTTCAGCCTTAAAGGGTTTTTCAATAAGATGGGTTTTTCAAAATTCCGCAATAAAAAGGGGTTTTCAAGACGGTTTTTCATTTCAAAATGGTTTTCCAACGTTGAGCAAATGTTGAATTTATTTTGTCGTATCGACGTCGACTCAAAGACGAATTTCGGCGTCGATTCTAATACATCGAGTCAACGTCGGATTAATCGCTTGAATAAAATAATCATTTATTCGAAAAAATATAATTATACATAAAGTGAAAGTTTTTCATATAATTGTTTTAAATCATCACGAGATGGTTGGCCGAATGAGAAGTCGTGGACCAGCAGAGATTTTGATCCAGAAGACGTGGGTTCGAGCCCACCTCTGCCGAAAATCCCCAAATTTCCACAATAGATACGAACTCAATTTTTCATGAATTTTTAAATCATGAATTGTAAATCAGTAGTAGGTGCCGCTAAAAATTAATGAACCATATTGAAAAGGGTTTTCGTGAAGAACTATATACTAAAGGGTTTTTCGTGAAAAACCTTTCATCTGAAAACCCCTTTTCAAAAACCTTTAAAGGGTTTTTCATGAGAAAAAAAACAAAGGGTTTTCGGTGGGAACCAAAATGAACAACTCTTTTTTGGGCTATGAAGAACCTTTTTTTTACAGAGTATCGTGTCTGGAACAAATCTAACATAGATATTAGACTGGTAGACTTCTATACTATAGAACTCTATAACTCTAGTTTAAGCGTGTATGATGCCCATGATTCCATTTGCAGAAGCTACTAATTTCTTATATTCGCCCATATCCACTTGTTTTTTATGGTGTCCTTTCTTTACTCCTGGATTTTGATATTCTTTACGCAGTTAATTAATGCAGTATGCACTTGTCAAACCCGACAGCTTATTTATATTTGAAATCATTTACTAGAGATTTAACTTATCTAGATTAGCAGTCCAAAGGTCTAATTAGAGCATGGACACAAGTTTTCTTAATAAAGATTTAAATTCGTATATTCATCTTTCGATTAACAATATTCAAATTTCCTCAAACCATACTTTCATGTCTTCAAATGTCATCAGTGGATCGATCTCGATTTGCATGCATAGCTGCCTAATTTGGTGTATTTTTATCCACCCCATCCATTATCAAGCGGTTGATACTCTTGTTCAATCCATTGCATAACATCTTTGTGAGCTGAGTTTTAGTTTGCACCTAGGGTGTTGCACAACGATGTGAAGTCATCTCTGTACTGTTTGTTGTATAATAACCGAAAGATGAATATTAGATATCGAAAGTTAAATTTATAAACATTTATTATTTTATTTATTTGCATACTACTAGCAGTAGTATATTCTGGAAATCATGTATAATGATTTGATGGTACATGAAAGGCTAGAATGATTTTCTGTCCCATGGTCCTCAGCGCCACCTGTAAGATCCGGCATCAAACCAAACGAACCCTTTCGGGTCGCTAAGCCCTCGATTGACATCTGTCAACCAGGGACGAGGGAATTTTAACCGAATTTGCTATTGTTTACCAGAAAGTGTGATTTTACTTCACGAGAGATTAAATTCTAACCAGATGAAATTTACCGGACGTGAGATTCTAACCGGATGGATTTTAGTGGACGTGAAACGACGAATTTCATCCACTTGAATTGCCTTTGCAAAGAACATAAAAGAACATTATAAACATTTATGAAGAATAAAAAACAGGCATAAGTATGTTTAAATCTAATTAAACCAAATTCTATTTATTCCTCCTCACTATCTTCTCCATCGAGACAACCGCACCTCACCACTGTCTTCTTGCGTTTTTTCTTCTGTGACAAACGTGTAGATTCATGTTTCTCCAAACAAAGCATTTCCTTAAGACAGAGTTCCTCAACAGCAAGTTTTAGCTCTGATGGTTCTTTTTTCTCACTTCTCGCTTCACTTGTAAAACCAGTAACCACGCGATGATTTTTTCGATAGTCCATTGTTCAAAAGAACGAGTGGGAACCTTCACCAAAGATAAACGCAATTGCTTCTTATTTTTTGTTCAACCAAACTTTTTTAAGTACGCCGCACTGACAAAATATTTTTCGCAGTTCCTTCACTGAACTGTTTCCTGGTAAGATAACCCAGTATCATCAAATCTAAAATCCGACAATTGTAGAGATTTATCTATTCCCAATGAACTATATTCAAAGATAACTGATCAGCTGAGCCTTTCATACGCAATAATCAATGTCTTAAGTGTTATAGCCGTGATTTCTATAGAGCAAATATTAAACGGTGTTATTTCATATGCAAGAATCAACAGTACCAGCAAAATCAATTTATATGTTTAACTAAGTCACAACTCAGTCCTACTTATCATAGCTGTAGCCGGGACTCGAACAAACGGCAGTCGAAGTGATGAGTGCATAGAAGCCTGCTTGTCAGCATACATGTGCGTTTGCTTCCAGGACTGCTTGCCGATGGACGAGGATTGTCGCTTTCTGGTCGCCAAATTCATCCGCGGCGAGGAGATCATCCGCTGTCTGGAATTGTCCGGCTACGTCACCCTGGCGGTGCTGGCCCACCTCGATCCGGCCCGCTTGGACCGGGTGGAGGAGGACATTCGACTGGCCTGCTCGCTCATGCCCGAGGAGGAAAGGGGGCTGTATGTGGGGGCGGTGTTTGCCGCTGATCCCGCCCAATTCCGCTTCCCCATCGGGGTCCGCTGCGGCCTCCAACTGGCGATCGGTCAACTGCGCCAGACTACTGGGAAGGCTCGGAGTCGGCCCGCTGCACAAACGCAACAGCAGTCCACCGGTGCCCCGCTGACGACCTCCTCGCCTCGAGTCCAAGGCGGCACTTCTCCGGAGGATGCGGCCATTCGGATCATCCGAGATCACGCCATCCTTTCCGTGCTGCGAATCGCCAGACGTCAGTTCGTCAACGGGCAGCTGATGGAGGGACGCGACTTCGACTTGGCCGTTGAGGAGCAGTGGGACGGGGACAAGCAACGCCGGCACTATTCGGGCGTCTTCTACTGTCATCTGTGCCGGCTGAGGCGCGAACGCACCTGTCCCGTCCGCTTCTCGGTGGTGCGCAAACGCTATCCAGTCGTGAGCAATGTGATCAGTCATCTGAAGATCCACCTCTTGGCCCGAGCCGGCCCTACGCCAGCGGGACCGCCTTTGCTGGTGCCCAATAACAGATGCCGTGCCCAACAGTTACCTGACTCGGCACTGACTCAGCCGATGTTCCAGGGCGCCGAACGCCCCACGCCGAGCGATGACGACAGCGATGTTATCATCACCGACGATGTAACTGTCGAAAGCCAGTCGGCGTTACTGTAGCTCTGCGAAGAAGGCTGACCGCTTTGTAAAGGAAACCAATGGAAAGGATGTGGAAAGCTTTTGAAGATGTGTCTGAGGAGGATGCTTCGAATACCGTGGAAATGGAAGAAGAACAGTGATGAAGTGCAAGAACGAAACGATGCCTCTGGTCTGGGAACGAGTACAAGAAAGCAAGCTGAAGTATCTGGGTGGCACTCTTCGTCACAACTCTTTAGAAACTAAGACGCTGTTGGAAGTCAAAGTAGAGGGGGGGAGGGCTCGAGGGAGGCAGAGGTCAACTTGGATGAGCACCATCTACGATTGGACGGGGATGATCGACTCAGAATGCGCTGCGGAAAGCACAAGATCGGAAGAGTTGGCGCCAACCTCCGAGACGGAGACGGCACTCACTACTGACTGACGGAAGATTTAGGAGCGACTGAATTTGGCAGTGAAGCCAAAAGAGAACCAATAAGATGAGAATTTTAGTCGGTGACGTCATTTTTATCGATGATTTTAGGAGCTCGTAAATTGCACGATAAAGTCTGTTTCATATAACTTTGGAGCTGCTAAATGTGTGAGCAAAGATGCCCATGCACTACCTGGCAATATGTCTCTACGATCTATTGTTATCTCATATTTTGTTGGTAAATCACACATGCTGCATTGCACAGACCTAGTCTGTGTGTGCACGGTCCAGTGTAGTGATATCGATCGCCGCTATTTTACTTGGCCAGAGAACCATTCTCATTGGTCAACTGCATTTAACTCTCTCTTTATTCGAGTAAATGCAAGTTTAGGGAGCTGCTGTTAAATTTAGCTGTTTTTATGAAACAGACTTTTGCTAGACAGCTATTTACTCGGTTGCTCCCAACTGCTAAATTCTGGATAATGCAATACAGAAAGCGAGAAAATGCATTTAACGTTTGTGTGACGTCGCTTTGACCTGATCGATCTCGTGCGGTCACAAGGGTCTCATCCACCCCTCCACAAATGCATCACTTCGTGTTCCTTCACCATTATTGCATTTCCTGCACTCACAGAAAATATCTAGATGCAGTCCTACTAATTTCCCCCAGACTCACGTAGACAGTTTATCTATATTATACCTATCTCTACTCCGCGTGTGTTGCCATGCTGACAGACATGTGAGAGTCCTGTTTTGTATATACAGTGTATATATATATATATATAATGTAAAGTAATTATGTGTGGACCATATAACTTGATAGGACAAACCTGTCATTCATTTAGTTAGACGAAATACCTGAATGCATTTATTTATTGTAGTTTATTTGCTATTATACCACTTGTAAAGAAATGACTTAATAAATTCCTTCAATTGCTGATTGCATAGCAGTTTGTTTGCTGAAATAGAGAATCCACAGCTAGTTGCAGAATAAGTTTTATTCACCTCACTTTCACAACGACGGAAATACACACAGTCTGTCAGTAGAGAGTATCACCACACTTGGCGCTTTCTCGTGGAGTTCAAGAAACTCTCAATGAATTAAACGTTGCGAATCATTTTTACATGTGTGTTTTTTGTCGTCGTCGTTGTTTCTCCCATCGCGGGGCAGCTGCCCCATAAATTCGGCCTAGAGGCGGCCGATCCTCCTGAGG
>JAUYWV010105153.1:0-13067 GCA_032274565.1 Nematoplana nigrocapitula | reverse complement strand
GTATCCTTTGTTGGCAGTCCGGATGATGTATCCTCAATGGAGTTGTGTGGTGCCTTGCTCGTCCAGTATGGTGCCTGTAATAAAGCTGACTGCTGAAGACTCTTGAAATCAATGTCTTTTATTTTTTATTCTGAAGTTGCGATCTTTTTCGTAGCAAAAGTACGTAGATAAACGACAAATTTCGCGCGTCTTCGCGGCGTCAGACATACAACACAGGGGTGGGTCGCCGCTCCGAAAACGCCCCAAATCTGTCAATCCCCCCTCGAGCACTAAAAACATAAAAATGGGCCCTTTCGAAAAAATAGTGGGCCAAATCCGGGGATTTTTTTGGGGAGTAGGCAGGTTTGGTGGCCCTCGAAACAGTTGGCCCCCCCAAAACAATTTCGGGCTGGATCCGCCTCTGATCACTGGGGCACGGGTTCGAATCCTACCCAGTACTGGCGAGAGGTGATAATCCCGAAACATGTCTGCTGGTGGATATCTTTGTCGAACATACCATTTCTGAAGAAATAAACTTCTCACATCTTAAAGCTAAGGTGGTTTACAAATGATTCATTTGTCTGAGCGATCCAGAAATTTCTTCTTTGATAAAACTACAAAAATACTTGCAGTGAAAATCATGGAGCATGCATCCGCCTATACAGATGTCCACCATTACCTTTAGAAGTGTGCAGTACATAGTAATTGCTTGAGTGTGCATCCATGTCGTTTGTGTGAGGTAACTGACACCTGCAAATCTGATTCTCAGTTGTTGGTGAAGAAAGCCTCGAGGATCAAATTGTTGGAGTCAACCCTGAATGGTTAACTTTTCAATAGTGGACCGCATTTTATAATTTTTTCAGCTGTTGTGTTTTCCCAAATGTGGTTTGTTTGAATTTTCTGTAATATTTTGCTACAAATTTTAAACATTCTGCTTGATAATAAGCTAAACTTCGAAGCTTCTCTAACGTCCCTAAAATGGACAATATTATTACAACATAATATACATAGCAGGTATTCGAAATACAACAGCGAATTATCCAACGACAGAATGCAATAATATCAATATGATCTGGCAGAGGTGACTCGTATCAGCTTTCTAAAACTTTCGATATATTAAAATTAAAAATTAAAATAGAGCTGGAATATTATTGTACATAATATGAAAATGCTGTAAAACATCTTTAAAATATAGTAATGAAAACTATGCAATGACACTAAACTTATCGATTGATATTAGGGAATACTCTATGCTAGTTTTTCCTGGTATTCTCCGGTGCATATTTGTTACTTTTTATAGCATCCAGAACATAGAATACTGTACCACATATTTTAAACCATTTTATGTTGTTTCAATGGAGCTCATCAATTATGTATTAGGAAATCAATTCTACGAAGAGTAGTTGACGAATAGCGTCAATAAGTCTAATAATTCTCTTTTAAGTCATAGTTTTGTGCTAATCAGCGTCCAGACCTCATCGTGAGCTGTTTTATTGAGCTGATTGTGCATTGAGAGGTAAAAATGAGAAGTCAAAGGGAGGCGAGGGTAGCAAGTGCCGTATGCAGAGCTTGTAGATGATCGGAGAGAAGTACGGAAGGTGAAGAGTCATTGCAGATGATCGCAGAGGTCACGCTGTCTCCTACCTGCAGCTGATCTGGGCTGTGTTTTCCTCTAATAAAGATTATACTGGTGATGTGCTGGAATAGCCAAAATGAGAGAAATATCGCCAGACTCACATTCCGAAGACAATAGCTTCACCTATGAAATTGAACAGAACCACAAACACGGCGGTCAGAAAGGACCAGCCGATCCGCCGATTCGATCGCGTCTGGTATTCAAATTCCATTTTCTGATTTTTGAATTTCAGTGTTAGGCCATTCGCGCCACCCAAATGCGTTCTGAAATGAAAGTGGTCAAGCATCAGTAAATTATTTAAATTAATTACCCCATCCGCGTTCCAATGCCTGAAAGTGGGATGCTTATAGGCAAAAACAAACACCCTCCAGAAAGCGAATTATAATCCGCGGTTTGTCTATAGAGTCTAGAACAACGTAACAACTGAAAGTCAAATGGCCCTTATAGAACTTCCATCTTGTCCCTTGAACTGGACAATAGCCTCATCATCCTCACTGCACGACTTCTGTCTTACTACAAAGAGCTTTAGAGACTACTGCATTTAATTGTGGTTTAACTCCAGACGACGTTTCGGGCTCTCTTGAGCCCTGTTCGCGCGATAGAAATAGAAACCAATGGAAATTCTGTGTGTGTCTAGCAATGACTGTTTAACCTGGGACGACCACATAAATAAAAGGGGAGATATATATGCTGTAGGTCGTGTGAAAGAGGAAAGAAAACTGATAAACACAATGAATACACAGGAGGCGAAACAGCATAATGATAGGAACGTTTTGAGTTAATATTTTGGAAACCCTTATAGGTGACTCTGTGGCGAAGAGGAGATCAATGGTATTACATTTTTATTCCTTGTAGTTTTCTATAGAACAAAATAAAAAGGTGAAAAGCTACCACTTCACAGAAAATAAAAACTAGAGTTTCGTGTCAATTAAGATTAGATTTCTGCAACTTGTCTAAACTGCAATTTTCAAATTTCAAGTATTTTAAAAAGAAAGGGAAAAGTAGATATTTGACATATCATTGTATGATATTTCAAGCTACTTGAGAAATTTACTGAAATATGAAATTGAGAGGTTTGAAATTCAAATATTGAAAGACAGTTTAATACTGGTCGTTTATTTGTTCGAAGTTCACAAAATTAAAAAAACATCGTATAAAGAGAAAGTTTTATAAAACACCTCCAAATCCCCTTATTACCTTATCTGTGTGACAAGCTCTCTTTCTGACACATCTTTCTGTACGATTACTTCAGATGCCATCGAATAGTCTTCTTCGGACATCTGAAATAGTAAATATTTGATATTTTATTTAAAAAAATATAGGTAACAATCAATGACGGTCAACACATGTACTCATGAAAGAAATAGTAATTATTGTATAGATAAGTAAGCATTGCGTTATCATTGATTATTGATTATCTTTGTCTTATACATTAAACTACAGTCCAAACAATTTTATACTTTGAGACATTTGTATAAGCTCATTCAATTAGTTTTAGGGTAAACAAATCAAATCTACGAAAATAAAAAATGAACAAAACACGTTACATTTTCTTCCTCCTCGACTGTCATTCCTTCATCCAGTGTTCCAATTGGGAACTGAAAAAAATGGTAAAAATATCTTCATAGCGTTTTGCATAAGATATGATAAAGATTGTCAAAAACAATATATGCATTTCAAAACAAATTATAAACGAATTTCCGCCGAAGTTTAAAAAATAACACTGGACTGTATTTGTGAAACTTTAAATAGTTTCTTATGTGTTCTTTAAAACACATCACTATTCGCTATAATTAGCAAGGTGACAACCATTAAAATCGGACGACAACGAAGACCAAGTGTGTTTGCGACACAGTCATTCAAATTGTTCACGTGGAATAAATTATGAATTTCATTTTTGTTCTTTTATAGTTTTAAATTTTTTAAACAGATATTGTTTCAACGATCTACTGAAAATATAAAGCGCAAAGACTTCTTTCATAAATGTGAGATTAGAATCATTGTTGCCCTGCTTTCACAATGTTTGTCACTGTTGAAATATGCAGAAAAAGAATATAACCAAATTCACATTTCTTTAAAGTAAATTCTCACTTCACGCAAGCAGTAGAATCTGACTAAAATGCAAATTTAAATATGTCATTCAATAGGTAAACAAATACAATTAAACAAATATGCATTAGAAGTTTGAGAATATAGCTTTATGGATAGATATTGTGGATCATTCGTTGAAAATGGGGCAAAAGACAAATTAGAAGAGAAACGTAAACAAAACAAAATGGTTTTGTTACCCAAAAAGGCCTATATGAAGAAACTTTTGTCAGTTAAACGTTTGCCTTGTTCATGTTTCTCCGATGTAAAAAAATCATCATTTCATTCTTTTAACAATTTGTCTTTTCATCAAATTGTGTCACTTCTTTTATCTTTCGATTTTAGTTTCGGCGTGATGACAACTAGTAGGAGATAAAACTGAGTGCCTAAATAATAAATAAAATGCAAATTATAATTGTTTATATGTGTTGCTCTAAAAGTTTATGTAAAGTTCCAACAACATGATCAGATAAATAAATATTATATGCTGCATTGAAATACGAACTAACGTACTGAAATCAAATTTTCATTCATTCACTAACAGGTTTAATAATGGAAGTGACCAGATAGGTCTTCAGTCCGGCCTTTTTGAGAGCGTCCTCTCTTGTCTCCCCACTTCCATGCTCCAGTTCGAATTCGCCGTCGAGAAATTTCGCAGACACCGAAGATATGTGCACACGCCTGCAACGATAGTTATATACTACTTTATACTACAAATGACCGGCCGCTCGTAGTAGTATGTAACCTCTCATTAATTTCAAATTGATGCTCATCATATTATCTTTATAATAAGATGCACAAATCGTAAAAGAACTGTCTGGGTGTGTATATTAATGACTGTTTAACCTGGGACAATAATAATATAGGCTATATTTTAAAATCTTGTAACATAAAATTGTATTCTCTATACGGGTATTATTAATCTGTCCTCAGTGAGGACTAACTTCGTATTGTCTATTGTTCTTTTATTAGACCCATCATTGAATATGCATCTCCTTAATATGTTTCCCACTGCATTGCAAAAAATTGGAATTCTTATTTTTCAACGCACTGAAATACTCTAATATTCATGATCGATAATAAACGCACCTCATCGTGACTTAAGTATTTCTATGTACTTATAAATGTTTTCTATTCATTTTTTTCATTTTTGATGCCCTAAAAGGACTGACCCTGTAAAGGGCCGTTATCGCGTTATCAAATAGTAAATCAATATATTTGGTGTTCTTGCCCTTTGCATGAATAACAGCACCAATGCGATTAGCCATACCCAACACAAGTTAATTTAGATACTCCTGGGGAAATTTTTTTCCATTCAGAAACCAACAAGGCCTGAAGTTCCCAAAGATTCCGAGGTCCCATAGCCGACACCTTTCGACCTAAAAAGTTCAGAACGTGATGTGTAAGATTCAGATCGGGAGACCTCGATGGCCAAGGTAGCACTTTAATGTTCAATTCCGCAAAAGTATCTTTAACAATCTGTGATGTGTGTGGCGTCTCATTATCCCGTTGAAGCATCCATCCCCGAGGAAGTCTATTATTCTCTGCAAGAAAGGTTCTGATGGTCTCACAATACCTCAAGACAGTTACAATCCCAATAAGGACAGTTAAAGCCGATCTATCCCCATATCATATTGCACCCCAAACATGAACTGACTCTCCTTGTGCCTGAGCAGAATGAAGTAACAGATCAGGTCGGTACCGCTCCCCTCTCATTCTCCACATTCTAGCTCGTCAATCGTTGGTAAATAACCGAAAACAAGACTCATCTGTCCATAAAACTTTCTTGAATTTTGGAGCTCGCCATAAACATCGAGCCATCGCCAGGGAAAGGCGACCAGCAATGTTTCTCTCACTTACTCACTTAAGCGTGGACATATTGTTGGTCTGTACTGTCTAATAACACCATGCTCATGCAATCTCCTGCGCACAGTGTATGATGAGGCCGGCTAGAACCATTCTTTCGGATAACAGTATCCCTCTCTAGGTAAAATGCAATAACACGAGTAACTGTTGATCATGGGGCATTCAATGAATCAGCAATGACATTATGCTTGATGCCACATCGATGAGCACTAATAATTTGCCACCGAAGAAGTTCATCAACTACCATAACTGACTGCGGTAAAACAATACTCATTTCGCATTCAATCTTATCGCCTCACTTCAAATTTAAACTATCCAATTAGGTAGAACTTAGGGCTGGCTTGACATTGCACAGGTGTCTTTGTCACATTCTTATGAAAGTTTGCAGAAGAGCGCACATTCTATTATTTGATCTTCTGTTAATTGTTCTCGTTTTATTATTGGTGAGCATCGTTGTTTTGTTGTTGAAAAGATTATTGCAGTATTGTAGATAACCCTAATCATATTTTGTAGAGCTATCTACCTCCACTGTCGTATATACTGTATCAAATCGTAGAATTCTGCCTTGTCGTTTTACTGCAAGCCGTTTGAATTCACTTTTTCCTTTTTGCATCGCACACTTTTTGTACTAGAGGTTTTGATTAACGTTGTATTCCGATTCTCAGTTTCAAATAGATACACTTATTTATTTATTTAATGACAGATTTTAGCTGAAAATAGTTGAAAAACCTGAATAGAAACAATTAGGAAAATGAAATCAGGACAATATGGAACATTGAAACAATTATTACAACCGGGTTTTGCGTCTGTAGCAGAAGTATTATAAGGTAGTTAAAGCGTATAAACAAACAATAAACATGCGGAGAGTTATAGAGAAATTGGTATTTATTTGAAAACGGAAAGAGAGTAAGACTCATTAATGTTAACTATTGCCAGGTCGGATTTCTGACGACCAGTACACACTATTCGGATATGGTCAAGGTTACCAGCACACATTTGCCCCCGAGGAGATATTCATAAATTACTCCAGGGTCCGATGTTCGATGTTTGTCCTCACAGATCTCTATATGTAATTTGTTTTGTCCCCTATACAACGTGCGATGTTCAATCGAGCAGACATATTGGTAAACAACATTAGCCAAAGTTCCACAGGTTGTAATATAGAATCCTTTTTGTTAGAATATGGAGTGAGGATTTGTTTCAGGTCGGTTCCTACTTCAACAACAAGGACGCTGCACTATGTGGACTCTTGGCTAATGTCGTTTACCAATTCTTTGTACGATTGATCGTTGGTAGTGGTGATCGCCAAGCCGTCAGACGACATTTCGTAAATCTGTCTACGATTGCCTTCCAATGTCTTCTGTCTTGGTCGGTTCTAATAAAGAAGAAGATGATGGGGGTTTGCTTGTCGTCCTCGTCTCCTGTTTTCATATACGGGTCCTAGTATCACTGTCTTTTCCAAGCTATTTCCATCTCTGCGCACCACAAGGTCAAAATAGCTGAGATGTGCTCTATGAATTCGGCCTAGTAGACTGTCTGGACTTCCAATCTCCCCCAACACGCTTGTATTTGTGCGATGTTCTCTCCAGTTGATCCCCAGCATTTGTCTCCAAGTCCACATCTCAAACGCTTCGATTCTTTTCCTCTCCCTTGCCTTCATGGTCCAGGACTGCCTCATAACTCACGATTGAGAAAACCAAAGCATTCATCACTTTCATCTTTGTTTTTTCATCAGTCCTTTATCCTTCCATATCTTGCCAAGCGTCCCCACTGTCATCACCCAAATGTAAGTCTTTTGTCAATTCCCGTTTGATGTTATAAAGGCCTCGGTTTTTTGTCCACATTTAGAAAAAGTCCCACTTTCTTGTTTCACTCTGTTCAGTAGTTTTTGTTCCATCTCTATTGATTCCGCCAAAGACATAGTGGTGTCATCGTTCCACGTCCTACATTGGACGAACCAAACAACTTTGGCTATGCCCGAGAGGACAAACATCGATAGGGTCGTCAAGTAAACTCCTCACGTGCGACTGTGTGCTGATAACATTGACTAATTCCGCATAGTGTGTACTGGCCCTCACAACTTCGACCTGGCAATTCAGGAGGTGATTTGCATCAATGACTGCGCTCCCCTGCCTTTAGCTAACAATGGTGTATTTTATTTTTTCTTTCCGTTTTCAACAATTATCAATTATTGTACATTTTGCGAGAGTAGGTCGTTTCTAAACCAGGAGACGCCGGTATATGTACGTAATCAGACTAGACTCACCCCGGCAGTCCGCCACTTTCCATTTTGTTGGCAATGGTGACCTCCTTGCCCAACACATCGAACTGCCACTGCTTCTGGCCCATCACTCCACCGAGAACTGCCCCCGTGTGGATCCCCACTCGCATGTTCACATCCGATCCAGTGCGCTGCCTCACCTGACTACGAATGACAGACAGAGAACAGAATGAGGCCAGTAAGGAGACAACGCACTAGTTGCGCAACATCAATGAGTCGTGTGCACAAACGTTTGACTACATATAGATAGTACACTATCTACTCATATTTTTAAACACAATTATTATATAAATGGCACTCACAAAACTTTACTAGGTAGTATACTACCTGTAGTCCTACTACGCAGTTTTCACCTAGTAAGGGGTAGACGTGACTGGACAGCTTTTTTTACCTATCTGACTTTACTGTACTAAACGAGCAAGAAAAATTCATCAGAGGAAACTTTTCCAACAGTTATGTCACAATGGATTAGGAGGTTCAAGTATACACTGTTAGACAAATAAAAGAGAAGGATAAAGAGTCAGTATAATACCCTTCCAGATTTATGACAACACAGAAATTAAACGGTTGTTTCGATTTAATCCGAACAATCATCTTCCTATAACATACAGTATACAGTATATATTATGTAGAACAGCCAATAAATGGCGTCAGGTGTAATTATTTTATTGCAATTACTAAAATTCTGGTAAATTTAAAGAATTGAAAAAAAATTAAATAACTAAAATTAAATTACTACATTTTACACAAAATATTTACGGAAGTGATTCTGCTTGTATGGGATACCCTAAAATGAAATAGTAAGTTCTTAAAAAAGAGTAAAACGTAGGTATTACTCCATGATTATTCTTTCTACAAATGCTTCTTGTGTCTCAAAATATAATTGAAACTAACAACAAGATAATTTAACAAAATGAAATTTGGCCTCAACTCGGAAACAATGAGAAAATTACATGCAGTAATTATAACACTTACACCCATCTCAGTTTAACACCGGTGTTGGTGTTAGATATCGTTAAAAAATATATTTTAGTGTTGTTAACACCGGTGTAAGGTCATTGTTTCATTTTACGGAGGTAGATCGAGATTTTTTCTTTCCCATTTTTAACAAAACACTTTCGGTCGCTTCATCTATTGTATAGTTCAATAAACAAGAAAAGTGTACTGGCTTTTAGAATGATAATCATGTATTCATATAGAGGTCATGCATGACATCCCCTGGCAGTGCTCAGGTCACCGGATGAGTGATTCGTTATGAAGTTCACCTCATTGAATCATAATCGGAGACTCTGTTTCCGAACGTGCCGATTTTTTCTCGGTGATGTTTGAGGTCGCCAGCACTCAGGATTTTAAGCTTTCTCCTGATTCTGGTGATATCGATTCCAGATGTACTGGACAGTCATACTTTTTGTTTGTGTCATTCTGTAACTATTAGAAACGGACACCTGTGAATGACAGATTAATTACACATCAATTCCTAAATAATTGATTGGACTGTTGTCACAAATGAAAGAAAGACCCATGATTTAGACGTTATTATATACTGTAATTCACGCAAATTGAGAAACTAAGTAAATGACAGTTGTTGAACTGCATTCAAATTCTGTAATCAAAATAACAAATAAATTACACATTATTGCTTCGTCGTTGTTAAATCGATGTCAGTTGGAAGAAAAGGTCTCCTCCGGATGACCACAGACAAGCTGCGCAATATATCGCCCTGTGTTGTCGCCTCCGTAAATATTGCCTTTCTTACGATTTGTAGAGTAGAGCTTCCTTAACCACCTATAACGTTCTCAACTCACTATGCGAATATTTACAAATTAAAGATTAATGAAACTAGAAAGCGGAATGGGGAAGAAAGTCAACACGCTAGTTGGCTAAATGATCGGATCGCTCCCCTGTTTCAACGAAGTTCTTGCTGTTGATCAGGCAATCATTAATGGAATTGTGAATACGAATGATCAAAATCGACAATCAATGAAAACACGCGCTATACACTACTGTAAAATGTAATTGTTGAATAAATATTACTCGGATATTTTTTAAAGCGTTGACAAAGCTTTTCGCAAATTTTGGCATATCATGAGGTGGCACAGTTGATAAAGTAAAAAGAGAAAAAAGAATTTATAGCATATCATTTATTACGAGGAGCTAAACTTGGCATTTACTTTAGTGGCAAATACAAACAAATCTCGACCAACAGTCGATAGAATAATCTGATAATTTTAAGGTACACTACTGTGAATATAGGAACAATTTGAAATTGTTTAGAATCTCACCAAATTTCATCAACCATCGACAGGCCCATGTGAATGGACAGAACAACATGGTCCCTTCGCGGAGTGGGCGCACCGCAAATGCAATAGTAGCAGTCTCCAAGAATCTTGATTCGAAGTTGACGGTATTTCTGAACAGAGAGCATTGAGTCAGATTAATAAGCTTCAACGGATCATTTACGTGACGTTTTGTATGCGACAGATTATGTGTATACTGTAAATCTTTATTATTATCGTTTTTTGGCATTATTTAAATCAATTTCGACATCGAGATCACCATAAAAGCTAAATTACAAGCAAATCAGACTAAAGTTAATAGGTACGGCACATAGAAATCGAATTAATTATTAAAATAGCTGTGCCGCGCAATCCGATTTCTATGGTATACGGCATCTGTGCGAAAACACGAAACAACGAAAAACTGAACAAAGCTGCAAGTGAACTCCGATGCTTCCGCATATAATTTGGTCAGTCCGCGTATATTAGGCATACTGTAGATACATGGAGTCGCTAGTCGCAATTTAGTTTACTTATTTCACTCCGTCACTCGACACGAGTTCTTGACATATCACTCTTTAGATCTTCACTCCATTCGGTTTTTGACCAATTTTCAAACTTCTGTCAATCTAGTTCTTGATTCCAGCCTACTTGCGGCTTGGCTCTTTTTCTCTTCGCTGGTACATTGTGGAAAATGTTTGGAATAGTTTCATGTCTTTATTCCACATTTGGTGTCCCAATTATGTTAGTTCTCTTTGCTAAAACACTGCCATTTGTGCTCATTTCTCACCAGGAGATGCGGAGTACTCGCCAATATATCCAAACTTCCATCGCCTCTATTCGGCTTTCCTCCGCCTTTTTGATAGTCAAGCCTTCTGCCTTCTGTTAATACCGGTCAGACAAGTGCCTTTATCAGATTTACTTTCAGTGAAGTTGGAATACTGTGATTTTTTTAGATGTTTGTCAATCCAATTGGTTTAGCTTTTGGCATTCCGATTCGTATTTTCAAATCTTTTGTCATGTTTCCATCCTTTGGTTTGACTGAACCTATCTATGTATTTGAAGTCATCCACTTCCTCAACGCTCTTCACAATTATCATTGATTTCGTCTTCTTCACGTGTATTTTTATCTGCCTTTGCTGTTCCAGCCCTATCCACTTTCTCCAACAATTCTCCGATCTTTTAATTCCTGTCTTCAAGAAGTGCGACGCAAAATCTTTATGTTTTCATTAGCCACGCGTACCAGCATTTAATTATGTATGTTGGTACATAAATCAGTTTGTCAGGTTGTATATTTGATGACGTCATCTTTAATAGATACTCTTCTATGATGTAAGAAAGCTTAGATATACATGACGCCCAGCAAATTAGCGGTTTCTTTTAATTAAATGTACCAGGAAAATGGTTATGAAGGCATATAAAAAATTCCCAAAACCTTAACCTTACACGTACTGGTTTATTATAATAACAATGTAGTAAAATAAACATCAGTTATTAAGATTAGACTAAATAATTATTACGCTAATTTGTTTTAAAAAATATTTTATTTTAAAACCTGATGGCTATAACAGGCAAAAAGTAGCGGTAATTTCTGATAAGGTCCAGGGTATCTTAAGCATAATTTTTTGGTGACCTTCATAAGGAAGGCCGCCGCCCTATAAAATCCAATTTGCTTCCTCTAGTAGATTTAATTTTGAAATTTATTTTCCTAACTGACTTAAGTTTATGTAAGTTAACTGTAATTGTACAGTTAAAGGAAGATAAGGCCTTATCTCTCTTCCGACAGAAAGACCCTCTTATAGAGATGAAAGGATGCTTCGATGGCCGCCTGCTTGCTTTAATTACTGTATGTTCATACCAAGTTCAACTGTGAACATACGTACAATTGGGCTGATCTTATGCCTCTCCAGCGCTAGCAACGATTTAGTTTCCCGTTTATAAAATCTTTACCTTGTTTTGGCCAATGAGGGAGCGTTACATCATCGATCGATAAATAGGTCAACCAATCAGAGTGCGCCACGTCATAAGTAGGTTAATATCACTTAAGTTACATCACATCACTGCCCTCCTCTTCCCTCCCACAATGAAGAATTAGTATTTCATTCTATTTATTTGAATTCTATCAACAGAATGGTGGGAGTGTTATTAATTAAAGTATATAAAGAATCAATATTTTCATACCAAGAATCTTATTAAGGCTAATTCGGCGGAAGAGTTCTATTTTCTCGAACAAACTAAGAAATAATTGCTTTTTCATCCAACAATATTGTGCATCGTGAATAAATAAAATTTTCCAAAAAACTGTAGAGAAAAGCATGATTCAATGTGCACCTAATTTTGAACAAAAACAACACGAGCATGTATCACTGCATGAAGTCTATTGGTAATTAACACGAACACTGATTGCCAGGAAAGATGGCCGAAGTCCTACATATACTCTTGCGTTTATTGGAAAATATTATCGACTTACGTGGGCCAGTTTGTCAAAGTTGGCGAAGAGTTCGTTGAGAATTCGTATGAGTTCAGCCGCAGTCACCATGGAGGAGAGCGAGGTGAAGCCCACGATGTCAGCAAACAGGATACTGAAATGAATTACTGTACCGTTGAGCAGTGTTGAACAATATCAGAGAGCCACTCTCGTGTTCAACAGTAGACTTTTAATACTTATTTTGTTAGTACCAGTTTACGTTACTTATACTTTAGGAATTTTACAAATATTTCTTGCGGTTGTTATTTTTAATAACACCGCCGCAAATTAGCCATATATCCAAATTATAATGCTATCTATATTAGAGAAATGTGGGTATGTATGTATGTCTGTCCGGTATTTTTCTCCCAGCTCTCTTGACCGATTTGCATGCTTTATGACTAAAAAATGCTACGCCAATGGGTAACATGGGAAAAATAGCCACGAGATGCAAAATTTCTAATTGAGAGGCCC
>JAUYWV010105152.1:0-20023 GCA_032274565.1 Nematoplana nigrocapitula | reverse complement strand
CCCCCCCCACTGGACATCGTTCGTAGACTTTCTCTACTACTGACACTTTTCTGATTTCTGGCATGAGGAGTCAAGCTATACTTGCAATGTCTGAAATTTACTTTCTATACTTGGAAGTATTATCTCGATAATAAATAATGAGAACGAAACATTTATACCACGTAAAATTGACTGACATTTTTCCTAATTAAAATACTAAAACACGTAATGTGTCTAAAATTCACGTGGAAATAATATTCTGATTTGGTGTCTTAGTTACTTGTGCTGCAGTAATTCCTTCTAATGATATCGTCAAAATGTGATAACATGGAGAGCTTGGAAAAATTAATTGTCTATGTGTCTATACGTCTCTCTCTCTATCGCAGAGAGCTGAAAGTTTCGGTACCCACTCTTTAAATAGCTGGGCACAATATGCACAATGTTTACTAAATTTGCTTCCATATGGGGGACACAGGTTCCGTTTTAGGTTATTTTTAGACCCTTTTTAAGATTACAAAATCTAAACGTTAGTTTATATATGTTCTTAATATGCGATCTCGATGAACATTTAGGGAGTTTCCTTATTATTGATTTATTTTTTCGCAATGAGCAGGCCCGTACCAAGCTATTATGTCCTAGTCCGGCGATATGAAAAAGCGGGCCACTGATTTAACAAAACATCATTCAACTCCTCTTGATGTCCTTTTCTTGTGCCAGACATTATTTAAAGCTGATTTATTTGCTGGAAACATTTGGTTGATTAAACCTTGTTTCGATTGAATTAATTATAAGATCGCGAGTTTAAAAATACTGCTGTTTAAAGTAACCTGAGGATCCGTGTTCATATCGCTTTGGTATTTTCTTTTTCCCTGGCCGTTTTGGTGCATCAACATCTAAGTTTTCAGCATCGTTTGTAATTGTTTCCCAGAATAAATTGTATTTTTCATCAGTTCTCAAGAAAAGTAATAATCCCCACTGTCATTTCAGAAATTTCTTGGCCTTCACATGCTGATAATGAATGTTGTTGTAATGTTTTACTTAAATTGTATGCGTGGCGCAAACTCATTTCGTCATGAACAGCATCAAAGTAAAATTCAAATGTTGCCTTTAGTGCAGATACTCATTAATTCCTGGTCTTTATATCTACGTATACCCATATTCTCTAAACCTATCTGCATATCTACGTATACCCATATTCTCTAAACCTATCTGCATATTGTATGTGTAAAAAGCCGTTTGCAACGATCCTGACGAAGCAATGCTAAATCAAGATGCTACACAATAAGGAATTTGAATTCTGCAATAGTCGATTGCTGTAATGCTACATCAAATAATACGCTACAGAATAAGGACGAAATAGAATCGGATAGTCGATTTTTACAATACGTTTTGTTTGTTTTTTGTTATGATGATCGATGGTAGCGAGTAGCCTTTCTGATGCATGATTGTTTTCCACCAGTATAAAAGGCGTCGGTACTACGCCAAAAGCAGATTCATTTTCGAATTTATAAGACAAGAAGCTTTCATTTCCTCCCGGGCAACGCCGTGTATACCAGCTAGTAAATAAATATACAAATAAAGCACTTCATAAATTTCCATTTCATTTGAATATTGTTTCTATTAAAAGAAACTGTAGTGCTTCCATGGAAATGGTGACAGCATTCGATTTGAACATTGACTGCAAGTGATATTTCTTGAGTTATATTCCGAGCTAGCGGACGCGTTATCAATTTAAAACTATTAACGAAAAATAAATAGCTTCATATTATAATAGTGACATAAAATCCATTTCTATAAACACCTCTAACAAGGGATAAAGTACTGTAAACGTTTCCGTCTGTTAACAACAGCAGATATGGGGAGGTGCTTATAGGCAAACTATGTGGGTTTGTTGAGAGTTAACTGGTTAGCTTATAGTTATTCTGGTGTGGATCGTTAGTACACGAATAACTTTTAAACAATGGGTTTCTCGGGTGTGTATTCGACATTAATCCACCACGAATGTTTCTATAGTTTTCGTATTTAAATTAGGAAATATTGTAAATCTGAAAATCGATAATTTACTTCAACAATTGACATATGCGTTTCTGATAAAGAAGATTGGCTGAGAGTGCAGAGGAAGAGGCAAGCAGAATTGGGGCGGCGATTGAAGGCAAGGGGGAATCTTCCCACATATTTAATTAGCGCAGATCTTAAAAATGGGTTCTAAGACAAGTTTTCCAGCTGCGTCAGGTTTGCAACTATGTACAAGGCATACCGTAAACACCGTACTTCTAAACACGTTCATAACAGAAAATAATAAAATCAATAAAAAATGCTTTGGCGGAGTGATTGTTTATAAAAGCAAAAAACACAAAAAGCAAACTTTTAACAAAGAAAGCCCTTTCCACTCGGGATCCAAGCGCCAAAAACAATTTCATGTGTAAAAAAAGCAAGCACCCGGTAAAACAATGCCGGGTCCGTTTACGTTTGCGTTGATCGGAAGAAGCACTGGACTGATTATGAGTAGTAAGACATGGCAAATCTCTAGCGTACTAATTGTTTTTCCAGCAATCAAAGGCGTATTTTGCATGCCACAAACAGCAAATTCTTATGATTAGGATCATTTGGATACGTTGATGCGTCACATATTTCCATATTCGCAAAGCTTTGGTTACAAGTTACAACTTTGCTAAGGTAATGTATAAATGCTGCAC
This sequence comes from Nematoplana nigrocapitula, assembly GCA_032274565.1. Lineage (NCBI taxonomy): Eukaryota > Metazoa > Platyhelminthes > Proseriata > Nematoplanidae > Nematoplana > Nematoplana nigrocapitula. Next base: position 17,348 of record JAUYWV010105152.1, on the reverse strand, counting down.
CAACTTGAATACAAGACTTCATATAAATTTACAGATATAATCAAAATCAAATTTTGAATAGCGTAATTGATACTGAAATTACTCTTAATCGAGTTTCTATTTATCAAAATCGGATATCATCTTTTCCTACAGTCGGACTATGACATTCAAAATGCTGTACTGTACACTAACTAAGTGTACTGCAGAGATTCACACAATGTCTCACTACCCAATCCGGGTAGCTATGCGCTTTTATTCTTTGTCTATTGCTCACACAAACCTCGAATCATTGCTAGACTGGCCAGTCTTCCCAGAGAGCCTTCTCGAACTGATAAGGTATATATGGATGGTAAAAATAAACAATATCAATGATAAAAAAGAATGTCAGGACTCTTTTAGTGGAAATAAAAAGAAGAATGGACTATTAGTGTCGGACCGAGTCGTCATGGCGACAGTTCATGTATATTGTATATAGTCACGCTTTCGGTGTGACCAGAGAGATGAAACCATACTCTATATATAACTCAAAAAGTATAATTCAATATCTTTGGGTGTGACTCACATAGAGAAGCACCCTATACATATCTCAGATAATCATAAACATGCTTCAAGTATGGCGGTAATGATTGTGAATTTGAGGATTACACACACATACTTTATTACAAATAATATAGGATTCTTACGAATAAATAAAAGTTTCAGCAAAAGGAACAGAATTCAATTCTATTGGAGTATAAAATGCACGAATCATGCTACATGCAGCACTAATGATGTGTAAATAATATGGGAAATTAAACGGAATAAAAACTACTAAATGGTGATGACTCGCTGTTCAGGCCTACCTTCTTCTTAGACCAATTTGATGATCCATGAAAAGAAAATAGAAATATACTGTACGTGTAGAAGCATAGGCGAAAAACTGTTTTAATTAACTAAAACTGCTCAAACGGTATAGTCTCCCAATAAAAGTTTTCGTCACCATCATTTATTGGAAACCAAACTGGAGTAGTGAAACAGATAGCATTTGAAATAAGACAATTAATCAAAATATTATGCATTCAAGGGAACACCATTATGATCCAAAGATGAATTTAATTTTATGATGACAGTTTCACTTACTTGCTAAGTCAAAATTATTAACTGTAATTCTAAATCTCCCTTTACCAATCGTATTTTTTTCTGTTATCAATTCGGGAGGACAGGAAACGGAGGTCTATATTCACATTTTCACAGCGCAAAACAGACAAGTATAACAAACAATATGCTCGGCCAACCCCATATATCCAAACTTTTGAGGGTTCGTATACGCTTTCCTCAGGAACAATTTCCCTGAATTTCCCCCCGAATTACATTTTTTCTTCCAGATATCAAAAGATCCAATGTAATGATAAATAATTGTCAAACCATATAAATGATACTCGATGCAACCAGCTAGCAAGACGCAAAGTCATCTGACTCACCTCTTCTCAACGTTTTCGGTTTCTTCGCCTGGTTATCCTCAGACACAGAAGGCTTCCTTGAGTCAGGAGAGGTCCCGTTGAATATGTCACTCTGTGAGAGGATGGCAGGGGGTACGGGAAATAATTACTATATAGGACGACCCGATTTTCATTTTAAAATCTGAAAATTTGATTTTTAATTTTTTGGGGTCTCATGTGTGACAAAATAACGACAACAAAACAACAGATAATAATTAAAGTTTGATTCACAACATACAGGATATACAGCAAGTATAAATTTCCATAACCTGCCTTAGCTAGAAACATTACAATGTGAGAGCTAACACTTCCACACCTACTCTGTCTCCCTCTAACGTTAACAGGCATAAATGACTGAATACTTCAATTTTGAGTTATTGACTGTCCATTGTAGCTGCAGTAAAGCTATATTCTTTCCTACAAAATCCGTGCCGCAGTTCGATCATCTTATGACTGTAAAAAACCACCTCCCGAAAAAAGTTCGATGCAGAATCCCCCTTTTCTTACTAGTCTACCATTTATTTTTCAATAATACTCACCGCGGATTTCCTGGTCGTGATAGACCTGGTCCGTACAGAAGGAGGACCTGGAGGTTGGGACTGGGGCTTCTTCGACGAGACCAGTTGTTGTTGTTGGTTGCGATGAGCCATCTGAATATCGCGAAAAATACCGCAATGGATAAACATGATCACAAAGACTCTCTCCTCACGAAAGTATTTACTCGATATCAGTATGCTTTATTGGACTATTTTCTTTTGCTATTTCTATTATTCCCTCTCCTGTGCATAAACTATGAGAGGAAAACTAAACATTTTTAGTTTCATTTTCGGCAAAAGTAATGTTGTTAACCTTAGAGGTTTTCAATTTATGATAAGCAATTTCAGTTTCTGAAAAAAGTAAGTTATATTTCACACTGATAACGCCGTCAAGCATTCAAATGTATATTCACAGGGACAGAATAACTGAAACAAGAATAAGAAATGTCATAAACAAAGACCAACTTCTATGGAAAACGTGAATTTAGACACTATCAATTATCAAGTCAGTTTAATGTCCTACGGCCACATCTTCCAGTTCTATCGCCATTGGATACGATTTACGCTTATGGTTCTTATGCAAGCTTCTTGTGTGATACTTGGAACAGAGCCGGATCGGCGCATTCTATCAATAACTGGACACGATATTATTTTCATGTATTTGACGCTTTTTATTGGACTTCATACAGTGCTCCACATAGTTTTATTCGGAGTAAGCATGGCGCTATAGGGGTCTGGACGACAAATGGGAACATTAGTCATTACTGAACTCTTCCCTCCAGATACTAACTCAATACCCAAATGGCATCAACATCACCAAATCGCTCCCGTCGAAGCCTCTTTTTGATATGAAGAAACAAGGAAAATCCACAAGGAGACAAAAATCGACAGAGTAGGCCGGGTGAGGAAGGCATTCCCTTCTCTGGCCAAGTTTGGGCGTTTCTTGAGGATGGCTGGCCTCGCGTGATTTTACAGCACATCCATACAGAGCTGATCACTGATGCTTCAGACCGGCGGAACAACGATGGCGGACGAAGAAGGTGATATTCCAGAGAGGGCTACAGGATGGAATCTATGGCCTGATTCCCCGTTGGGAACATGTTTAGCGAGAAACGGTGATGCTCTTGAATGACTGCGATGTATGATGATGTTCAAGCTGGCGTTCGTTGAAGACACAGGTTAAATTCGGATCTTTACTGTTACGTAATTATGCGCAAACTGAACGCTTACCTCGCAGAGATCAGGCCATTGTGCGCCGACAAAGTAAATCGAAGTCAAACTCATCGCAGTATAATTATTACCCTCTTCTATTCTGCCACATGATCGAAGGCAGTTGATGAATCGATAAGATTCAAATTCTCCAGCGTCAGCCAATGGGGCTCAGCTAATGCGATTGCAGAAATCAATAGCTTGTCTACGCATTACATAACTGTGTCGTCTTTCACTCCAATATAAGGATGGTACTTTTCTGAAATTGACACTACTTTTTCCAATCATGAAGCTGAAAAGGTGTAGCTGGGTGTTTGATTCTAGTTAATATATTTGCATCTCTTTTCCGTGATAATCAATCAAATGCGTTAAAGTATCACTCTGGCAAGTATCTTTACAATAAAATACAGTTTATTTATTTTTAAATCAACCTTATCTGTACTGCACATTAGAAAATTAGAAAAGCGAGTCAGAACGCTGTGCGATAAGAAATTTTTTATTTTCCCGTCTTCCGACAGTTCATACTTTTGCAGCAACCGTTCAGAGCTGTTATTACGAATCGAATAATGAATAACCAGTGAATTTCAGGTTGCGCGATAGAACCTGCCCCCTGACGCTAAATACTTCTTTCTTTCTATATGCAAATCCCAAAAATCTAAACCCGTTTACCAATTTACTACCTCCAAACGAATCCTTTTTTGAATTTATCCAAAGCTTAATAATATAATATAAAAATTGATTTTATAACTATGAATTGATTTCGAGATCTGTTAGCAAAGCGCGGCACTATAATTAGATTTTAATAAGCAAATCTAAAGCCCTCATATTGATGTGGTTTTCTAGTTTATATACTGACTTTATGTGCAGAGCACTAAACACACATGAAAATTTTATAAATAAACTCAAAGGATTACCTCCAAGTTCATGGCACATAGGGAGGCGTAACTTCATATTATTTACTTCTCAGTATACTATAATATCGGCCTTAATGAAAATCTTCACAAAGTAGCAATAGGATCTGTGCTGGCGTACTTCGAATTTCCCGATCAACAAAAAACTCTGAACCCCATAGGCAATCACCACTGACGGCGATGATTAAATTTGAAATCTTATTAATTATTAAGAAGCACGATGTATCGCAGCGGGTTAGGATGGTTAGGGTGGTTGGTGAAGCAACTCGTTTAGACATACAGTTACCATAGGTAAATGATTGGGCAATAGGAGCGAGTTAGGAAGAACATCCTGAAATAACAAATGGGTACAAGAAATAATACATACAGTATACAGTACAGTAATACTGAACGAGGAGAAAATATTAGTTATTCACAAACGTACTGAAATTCTAAGGGTTGACTAACGTGCATCACTACTCATAAATTTGACAGTAGTATATCTAAAACATAACACCAATATTTGGAAAACATACCTGCCGCAGTCTTCGACGAGTCGCTTCGGCAACCTGAATCATGGTGTCTTTTTTGCGATTCGGTTCCTGAAATTATGGGGGTTACATTGCATAAGAAGCAAAATTGAGTAGACAAATAAATATTTGGTCATCTCACTTCTTGTGATGCGGATGTTTTTGTAGCGGAAAAATCTGCCAAAGAGGGTCTACAAAAGAAACAATTAACACTACAATTAAAACTCTCAAAAAAGGTGATCCAAAGTTATTCCCATATTTTCAATACACTTTCCATTCTTTTTTTACTTTTCTGATAAAATCTTACTATTCACTCGTTCCCAGCTTCCAGCGGCTTTACAAGTAGTCAGATTCCTCTCGTTATACAACGAAATGGGAAACTCCTTCTGGAAGTAAGTTTTTGCGAGTTTGGTGCACAGTACAAAACAAAATATAGCGCTTGCAAGTAGCATCGTGTTGAGCTGCAAGACTCCGGTTTTAACCAGTTCCTTATTCAACACATCTCTCGTCACTTCCCCGCATTGCACATTACCGTTATAAAAGCGCTATTAATCAAACAGGAAATAAAACATTCACATTCGTCATATACTATTAATAAATACATAAGACAGTAGTACGAAGGCACAACACAAATGCTGAGGAACGTTACCGCATAGAAAGTTAGTTAATACAAGAAATAGTAAAACAATGACAATCATTGCAAAAGAGGTACACACTAAAAAGGACACGGCAAAAATAGGAATTATGCCAGGAAAGTGGATGAGGTCCAAGTGAAGAAAACTAAGACGACACTAACGATACGATTTTTCACATATCGTAATTAGTTTAGAAAACAAAAAAGGCAGTTTTTTGTATAAGCTGAATGCTTTTTGGATTGAACTGACTATTCCGTTGATTAAACTGACTGCTTCTTGGATTAAATGGACTATTCCTTGGACTAACCTGACTGCTCCTTGGACTAAATTGACTGCACCTTGGATCAAACAGACTGCTCCTTGGACTAAATTGACTGCTCCTTAGATTAAACTAAATCCATTTTGGATTAAACTCACTGTACCTTGAATTGAACTGACTGCTCCTTGGACAGAACTGGCCGCTTCTTCGACTAAATTGACTGCTCCCTGGACTAAGCTGACTTCTCCTTAGACTAAACTGACTGCTTCTTGGACTAAATTCACTGCTCTTTGTACTATATTTTCTGTTCTTGGACAAAACAGATTGCTCCTTGGCTAGGCTGACTGTTCCTTAGACTAAATTGACTGTTCCTTGGACTAAGTTGATTGTTCCTTGGACAAAACTGACGGTACTTTGAATTAAATTGACTGCTTTTTGGATTGCATTCACTGGCAAATTTAATATACTGTATACACTGAAAAAAGTAAGTAACTGAACTTATATCCAATCAACAATAAACCATAGTATTAACAAGTTGGACAGTTTTGTCAAAGATATAAGTAGTGAAAAATCGTATCAACTGCAAATCAAGACCACAAAGCCCACAGACCACACACCACAAAAGGAAGGGGCACCTTTGTTTCAATCGCGTGGTGGCTCTGGATAGGCTGACGGTGGCAGTGTGCTTGCGTGATTTGGGATTGCCAGCCAGACTGTGCACCAAGCTGTAATGAGGGGGACACGAGGCAGTGCGGAGATCAAACTTCAAACAGGACAATAGAAGAAGGCCAGAATACAAGAAAATTTATTTTAAACAAGAGTAAAAAAACGAAAAACCCAACGTTTCATAGATAGCAGACCATATATACAGGCGCCAAAAACTGCATAGGACATATTCATCTGTATAAATATGACACGTCGGATCACACCGTACATCCAAGTAACGTTATTTTCATTTAAAATCTATATATTACTTAAATTTGAAAGTAGTAGTATAAGAAATGCTTCGTTATATTCGTACAATTATCATGAAATTATCTCTATCTATAGCATACTGTACTTGTCCCATATAGTTATAGACGCGAGTATATGCTCCGACATCTATGTGAACCATAGTCCATTATATCAAGAGTATCCAAAAAGAAAGAAAACAAACTTAGAAGAGAATGTAAACACGACTCAGACTGTAGAGCAGTACATATATGACTGGGAATCTTTCTCTGTATCCAGTTTTAAACAACTGCCATATTTGATTTTTCTATAACAGAGCTTTCAAAGATGCGGTAATGGGAAATCAATGGGCTTTCGGCCTCGATGAACAACACTCATGCTACAACCGAATTGCTACACTCAATGATTTGGTAGTATTTCTGATAATGCATTCAGTTTGACGGGAAGAGATAAGTTTGAATCTCGCCAATCCGATACCACAAGAACGCGCAAAAGACACTTGATCTTGACGACTATATGCCATTGGCTGCGGCGAAATCTGTGCGTGCAATCGATTTATAGGCACTGCTAATTTACAACTGTGTGCTGCAAGCGAAGTCTCATTGCACACAGAGCCAGACTCTAACCATTCACATCACTAGAAGGATTCTATTCCTCTCTACCCAACCTACAAATAGTAACAGGGGAATTCCCATGACGTCATAAGTAAGTCAGCCAATAAAGAAGTGTCACGTAGTTTCGGTTTCGATTTCAAGGTACCCTCCTCTCTAGAATTCAAGGAATCCTAACTTCTAAAATCGATATGGTCATGAAAACCGGAAATTCCCTCAAGCTAATGTTAGTAACATAACGTTGTCAAAACTAGTTTTAGAAATTTTAAAACAGTCAGTTTCCCGCCCCGCATCTGACAAAGCACTGTCATAAAGATAAACTCTAACAACTATTGAACTCTTGAAAAGGAAAACTTACAACATTCCAAGTCGTATACTTGGAAAGAGTCGGGCCTTTCTTTTAATGCACTCTTATTTAAAATATATTTTCTTAGGATAGTGTGACTTCTTTTCCTAAAGACGGGTGGTCAGTGGTATCAGGGCAGACAGGAGAGACACCCTTGCTTGAAATCATGCTGTTCTATATATATCTCTCTCTGCTTCGCAACCAACCGAATCGTCCAGTGTCTCCCATATGACCAAAATCCCGCTTTCGGTTTCCTTATCGTTCTGTTTTGTGAAAATGGATTGAATAATGACTCTCAAGTCCTCCTAAAACGTTCAACAATTCAGTCCTTTGTCGGACTACTCATTTTACTCCCAAATCATAGAGTATATGTCAACAATTACTAGTAGTCTTTCTCCATAGAAATCTTTTCCCCTGTTTTCAAATGAGTAATGCTTTCTTCAATACATCTCCGAGTACCAGAAGGGATTTTAAAAGCATAGAAAGCGAAACGATTGAAAAAACACTATTAGAATTGCACAGATATGAAGCAATTAAAGACTGGCAAACATTGCATAATGTCACGCACGCAAATCTATGGTTAACCAAGTTACCTAAATGCTTGATATAAGAAAGGGACTATCTTAAAAATCTAGGTGTTTATGGCTGAAGCATTTCCCATAGTGATAATAAAATTAAAACTATATATACAGATGTACGCTTTCAGTGTTCTCCAAACAATCTTCTTAATCTTCGCGACTATCTACAGTACATGTAGAGGTCAAGTTGGAATGAATCATGTCGAGCAATGTGCAGCATGAGGTCACTATGGTGACAGGGACACTGAGGAGGACACATTGTCCGTTCTTATCAAGTACTACTGCACTTTAAACGTACACCATCACTGAAAAACGTACGACGAGTACACAATTCAGTTATACAGTAAAAGATTAAAATTAATCTCGTTAGAGAGACGTATAATTCGACAACTATTTGCACTACTACTACTACTGCCCCCGTGCAGTCGCCTTCTCGGGGCGGGAAGTCCTGCTCCGGCTGGCAAAGAGCTACGTTCTCTGGGACCTTCTAGTTTCTCTCGCTCTTATCTATCTTTCGTCTCTCTGTCTTGTGTCTTTTTCTTGCTGTCTCGTTCCTCCGGGAGGTCCGGTCGCTGCCGCATCCCCTCGAGCCGGAATTACAACAACTCCAACAATGAGTCCCTTGATAACTAAATAGGCAATATTAAATGACGTCATTGTCACTGTTATGATAACAGTCTGACATGTTGTATTGCCATGGAGTATTTAAAACATCTTTGAGATTGAGATTGAGTGGGTTCGTCAATATCTGCAACGTCTAACCCACACCTCACGCGATCACATTATCTTAGGGACAATACTGTAACTTCTCGATGCACACGGTGTCCTCAGAGCCACTCTGACTGGTGGTGGCTTAGGTACATCTTGGTTAGGCTTGGGCATACGTATGTGGTGTTCCGTGACGGCTGGGCCTTTTGGTTCAATTGCGACCTCCCTAGTGAGGGCTTGGGTGAGGGCTGGTGTCCACTTCTGCTCTATCATGTTAATCCCACAGCTTCATTTGGGTGATAGTAAACAGGTTAGCATCCCTTCTAAGACACTGGCTATGCCCAAGTTAGATGCATCTGTCGATGGACTCGTATCTGAGGGGGCTCCTGCTCATGACGAGATCCCGGTGAACATGTAGAATCAACGACATCAAGGGAAACATCCGGAAGATCTTGGGATGTGACAAAAGTCCAAACCAACAAAACAACAGCATCGGGTGTAGAAGAGACAGCAAGTGATCTTGTAAACTGTTTGACTGACTGGTGTTTCATTTGACGTTGAAATATGTAACATGCATATTTTGTAGCCTTAAGGCTAAATAAAGATTACTACTAGTGCTACTACTAATACAACTAGATAGTAGTATAGTGAATAATTAAGGTATTATTTCCATCATTTTTAAATAAAGTTCAGGCCGAAACAGGACTCGAAGATGCTACCTTTACTATACACCCAACTGCTCTCACCCAACCACACTCACAACCTCCGACCTCTGGACCAACCCGGTCCAAGTTGCTGAATTCCACACGAGCCAAGGGGGGGAGGACCTACTACTCTAGTAGGTCCGGGGGCAACAAACAACAACAACAACAACAAGTGCATCTGCATGAGTTCAAGTGATCATACTCATCGCAAGTAGTACAATGCGAAAGACAAAATATTGCGCGGAAACCATGTGGGGTAAGTTGAAAAATCTTCGGTATTCACCTTGGTTGCGTCTTGGAGTAGAACCTGGCCGAAAGCGACTGTCTGCCACTGGCCTCGTGCTGGGAGAGGGTCATCTCGAATTCGGCCAGAATGTCCATTGTCTCTCGATCGATACTCCTGGATGCCGGCTCGAAAACACTGCCCCCACCTTCCTCGTCTTCTTCCTCCTCCTCACCAAGGTCCAACGAGTCCACGGTCTGGATGTCCATCTGGATACAGCAGGAAAAAGGAACAGAACGAGTAAAATAGGACAGACAAACTTCAGTGCTCAACTTATAAATAAAAAAATGGCTTCTGCTGGTGCAGGAAATATACAACAGGTAAACTGGTAACTCCCTGTAATGCAACATATTCTCGACGTAAACCAACATGGTTACCATAAGCTAGACCAAGTAGCAGTGTAGCACCATTCCCAGGTGACCGCAGAAATAGCTCCATAGTCGTTGACTACTCATCATTGTAGAAACTTTCTTTGTTTAATGAAGTGCTTTAAATATTTTCACCTCAATCTCTTGCTCTCTCTCTTTCACTTTCACCCTCTCAGTTTCACTTTCTCCCTCCCTCTTATATCTATCTCACACACACTTTCTCACAATCTTTCACTTCACTCACTCTTTCACACGCTCTCACTATTTCTCCCTCACACCTCTATTTCTCTTTTTAGTTTTTTCTCTCTCTCTTTCCCTCCTCAGTCTCTCACTTCCTCTTTCTCACTCACTCTCCGTCTCTCTCACACACTTTCACTCACTTACTCTCCGTCTTTCTCTCATGTTTTCTCTCACTTTCGCTCTCTCACTCTATTTCTCTTTCTAGTTTTCTCTCACACATCCCCTTTCTCACTCTTTCCCATTTACTCTCTCTCTCTCTCTATGACACATATACTTCCACATACTCTCTCTCTCCATCTCTCTATCATACACTCTCCATCTCTCACACTCCCTCCATCTCTCTATCACACACTCTCACTCTCTCACACTCCCTCCATCTCTCTATCACACACTCACACTCTCTCACCCTCTCACACTCCCCCATATCTAAATCATACACTCTCACCCTCTCTCTCTCACTCACTAATACTCTCTCTCTCTCTCCGTCTCTCTAGTCTATCACATACACTCTCACTATATATCTCTCACACATTCTCTCCATCTCTCTCACCACTTTTTTAAAATTTTATTTTTACTCACCGTCGCGTCGCACACTCACACTTTAATTATTTAACTGTCCGTCTATCAGGTTTGATCTACTGCCTAGTAATGATCCAGTATTATCACGTTTATTGATATATCCATTTGTCAAGCTGTAATAGCAGAGTCTTGCCTGCCCTGCGTGAAAACCAGAAAGGAAACACGCAACACCCACACACCTCGTCATCCATCGGGGTCTGCGGCTGCGAAGTGCACAGCCCCGCCTCGCTCGAAGCACCCCGAAGTGCCAGACTGCCTGGCCGGGCCAGCTTCCTTCGAGCAGCACGGCTGGGAGGCAGCGGCATGGAGGCCATCACTACAGGATAGTCCGTGGTGACACCGCACACATCGCCCACATCCATCCCACTCGATTCCGGTTTGTAGATGGACAACTGCTCCAACAGACTCAGATGGTGGGGCGCCTCCGAGGTCTCCTCATCCTCGTCATCCCCCGTGCTGGTCGTTGTGTGCAGGGATTCCAATTCCGCCGATTCCAAACCGCCAGATCCCTGCCACACACAAACAGCTATTTTAATGAATTTGCATACATTTAAATAACGTACTTAGTATACTACTCCCAAATAGTAATATAAACAAACTAAAATTTACGAACGTCAGATGAGAAAACAATTCTCTCGACGGCCGCCAATTTTAGTAAGCTGCAGTAGCAGCAAGTGAATTGAGACCATTTTGAGTATTTACTGACTTTGCACACACTAATATGATCGATTGCTGATGATGTTGTTTAGCTTTTATAGATTCCTAAAATCAGGAAAATAATGGTTTCCAGATAACAGTCTCCTCTAGGTGCCCGGCAATTCACTTGTACTTATCCACTTATCCATTATAATCCATTATAATTAAATAAGTGAGATATTACTTTTACGATCTAATTCCACATTTTGACAGAATGTCGTATAAATATTTTCTGGAGAAATAAAAATAAAAAATATTAGAAAATAAATTGGCGGTCTCAAATCATTTGCCGCAACAGTATGCCTATTGTTTTAAAATCTAAAATACTTTTTCGCATACTACTGAACAGTAGTCATATAATTTAGAACCGAAATTTCTGAAAGTTTAATTCATACTCACTCTCTTCTCGACCGGCGGCTTCGCAAATTCATCATCGCCGTCCTCCTCGATATTGTCCGTGTCATCATCCTGAACAATCCGCGGGGGCAGTACGGAGGCGCGTCGACTCAGGCAGGGGGAAGACTCGAAGGGGGAGCCTGGTGCTTGTTCGCAAACACCCTCAAATCCGCTCGGAAAGGTCATTGTCAGACGGCGACGTTCGGCCCAGGTGCAATGCCCGCAACTCCCGTTCTCCCCGTCTCCACTCGAATGCCCGGACACAGATGCAGCCTGCGCTGCAAGCTAGATGTACATGTATACGTGATATGTTTCAACATCACTACTCACAAGTAATACAGTTAAATAGTCAACTTTTAGTGACTTTTAAAAAATGTTACACGTTCAAAATAAGATCATAACAATATATGAATGATAGTACCACGTATAGTGTCAGATGAGTGAACAAAAGCTCATAATGAAAAGATTTCAAAAAGTATTCGATGAAAAAACTGCTGTTTCAATTCAACATTAGTTCATCCTTTCAAAAATAGCATCGTTGATGTTTATGCTACTTACAAGTAGTAATGTACATAAAAAATCATTTTATGGGAATACTGTCAAAAGGAAAAGTCCAAATGGTTCCAATATAACAAAGGTGACAATTTAAATATGCAAATTTGTGTGGTAGGTGCAATTTTCACCATATTTGTGTGTTTGTCAGCCCACTGCAGTTGAGACCAGGCTGACTACATGCGTACTTTTTTAAAATTCGAAATAACCACAGCATATATTCTACCAATCGTCGACAATATAACTACCCAAACAGATAAAGCTATAACCACTCCTCCAATGACGTATGCATCAATCAGGGTGTCAAAAAAGCAAACCCCCTTGAAATGAGAGAAAATTCGCCAAACCTAAACTAAAAGAAAGTTTCATATTTCCAGATGAAGAGGAAAACGACGAAGTACTGAACCAAATTCAGTTATTCAAGCAAAATAGTTTCAAGGAAAAGTGAAACTAACATTCATGAATGTAAATAATGAACAACATAGAAAGGAAACCAAAATTAAGTAAACATTGCAAGCGAAGTTTGAGTATACATTTAATACTTAACTTAAGTTAATATAATGAAACAATCCTAGCCTAAATTTATATGTTTCAATTCTCATTGTGTATTCAATTTACTTTCTTCGAAAAATGGCGTCTGCAGTGAAACTTAATTCACTTGTACTGCTGCTTAGCTTTGTCGCGCTTGACTGCTATACTAATTATGTTCGTGACCTGGTTGTGGGACTCCTCTGGCGTGAACTGTGCTTATTAGTTTGAATTATCTCACCTGCTTGCGTGTTGTAGCTCTTGTATCATATTGGTGATAATCACAACACGTTTCGGTTGCACGCTGGCTGGTCGGACTCCTTCCTATCCGTCTCTCAGTTTGTGATGTACTGGTTCATTCTGTTTCTAGCCGATTAAAGCCTATATCGCTAAACCACGGCTCTCTTTATTTACATTACACTAATGTTTATTTAGGTTCAATTGAACAACATAATTACCACTCTTCTATGGAAGGTATGTTGATGACATCTTTTAGTTCTTCCTAATACTTTTAATATTCTAAGATTTATTTCTCATAAGAATAGTCAACATCCTAAAATAAAATTCATTTTGGAAATAGAAAAGAATGGTTCTCTTCCCTTTCCTTATATTTTAATTTCTCGCTCTATCTCCGGTTTCAATTCTTGTGTTTTTAGAAAGGATACTTTATCTAATCCATCTATATGAATATCAACTCTTTTACTCCCAAGTCTTGGAAGAGTGGCCTTATTTATCATCACCTTAATATGGGTTATGTTGTTTCTTCAATCTGGTTAAACTTACATATAGAAATAAATTTGCTTAGGCATTTTCTCAAAAATGCTTTTCCTAAATCATTTTTTGATGTAGGTTTAAATACATTTCTAATAATTGCTTCCATCTCTCTAATTCTTCTAGTATTTACTATCCCTTTCCTTCCTAATTATCACTGACAAAATAATTAAAAGATTGCACATAAAGTGGGCAAGGATATCCGGATTGCTTTCACACACCATGAAGGTGGAGTCTTATTTCAACAACAAAGAGCCAACCCGAAGATGGTCAAGGCCAACGTTATACAAATCCACCTGTTAAGACATTTTTTAACACGACCTCTAATTGTTATTAGGTGTTTTTTCGATTACATGTTACGTTAATCAGTACCTAGATTTATATAACGGTACATAAAAGAAATATACACTTACTTAATTCTCCACTATACAATGTAGAGAAATACTAAATTTCCAGCGCAAATATCCCCACACCGTATGAGACTTTCTATGAAACTGAAATTCTAGGCTACTTTTTTATCGAAATGACATTATTTTAGGAAAGCCATCTGTCATATATGGTATATACAGTATTTAGAATTATGCCAACGAAATATATAGATTCTCAACTACTTCCAGGAAAATATGCTTATTGAAAGAATTAAGTTGACTTTCTACGCATTATTTTACAGTAATCATGATAATTTATGATTAACAATTATTGTACTAGCACTACTGTATGCCAGGCAATTGAATACGCCAGCTGACTCATTATAAATCGCACTGCGGATCGCACACATCTTTCGACATCAATAACAGTGCAGGCAAAATCTTATATTAGAAAACCACAAACAAGACTCTGAACTGCTCATAACAGGGAATCTAACAGGGTTCCAAATAATTTCCGGAAACAAAATCTCCAGGCAATATGGCTAAGCGGGAGCATCAAAATCGCCTCAAAATTTCCGGAATTTTCGAATATTTAAATTCTCTGTCATAATTATATGTTAATTGAGTTTATTAAAACAAATTACATTGTATTTGTTATATAAGCAAGAACATCTTTTATGCTGACTTTCTATGCTCGATGAACATGGTTTTGGTGCATACGTTAAGCAATGTGCTATCAGTAGTACAGAGACATGTTAAGGTATTATATAAAAATATTTGAAGTCTCAAGTCTCTGCATATATACAGTCCTCATTACGCGTTATCATCAAAATGGAATAAACAATACAATTTCATAGAAGTAAAAAAACACATTCACAAGCGTCAGAGTATGTATCGCCAAACCCCATTATACGATTCAAGCCAGAATTTATTTACAGGCTAAGTAATCTAATTGGATTACATGAACACCAAAGGCGATTACCACATTCTCCAAATCATACTATATATTAGACAAGTTATTTCTGCATATACACACGAATACGATTAATATAGACAGATGCTTCTTCGGCCAACGGCACAAGTAATGGAGGACGGCTCTCTGCAGCAGCTTTCAGTTCGAAGTCCTTGCTATCGAAGCAGCGCTTAACTCACTCGTTTCCAACCCCCAACCCATTCTCGTGAGAATCCGTCTCAGCAGCATAAAATCACTTTCAACCCCTCGTGTTCAGTCTATTGACCAACGAAACGGCCCGTCTCTGGTCCCTATTAATCTCCAGAGAGCCGCAGTGGCCACCAAGCCTAACTTAAAATTTTCCGCGTTCGAAATCCCAAAATGTCCATATGCGCACCGTCAGGACTATTTAAACACCCTCAAAGGCCACAAATCCCACGACGTTCACCCTATTCTCCACAGAAAAAAAGGCTGTGTCCATCTCTCAGCTTCGTACCGGAGACTGCCTCATCTTCTGTTCACCTATCGCCAGAGAATCGGCCTAGAAGCCACAGCGACGTGCCTAAAATGCTAAAGGCTCCCCCGAACACCTCTTCACTTGTCCGTCCTCCGTTTCTCCCTCTCCATCTTTGGCCCCACCCCTCTCGCTGCAGTCTTCCGCCTACTCTATCATCTTCAGCTAGCTCCCACCTCTTCTTCCCACCCCATCTCCTCCAGCTTTCCTTGCTCAGCTGCCCCAACCTTTTCTGTTCTTGTTAGCAGTGCCAGCAGGAGACCCAATTTGGGCCATCAACGGCATCCCAACAACTAACAACCACCGCCAGCATTACCCTGATACCCTCACCAACATCAAATCCACTTCTGTCCCCTAATCTCAAGCCAAACTCTCCCGATATACCCATAACACGCTTAATAACTTCATATTGTCTCCGAAACATCTTCAATCCTCAACGTATTCAGAATGACTACAGTACTGCCGCTAACTTTTCTTGGCTTTTTTAAGACCGGCTGTATCTGTCTTTTAATTGCTATTAGAAATTTTAAAATTCAAACACTTTTGATTGTTGTTAGTACCAATGCCTTCGCGTTGCGCAAGAGTTTTACGGCCAACTGATTTTCTTTTCTGCAACATTTAATTCAATCAATTGTTTGAATTTTAGGATTACAATGGCCCAGCACTTGTAAAGTCATATCTTCCTTCGATAACTTTCAGTTGTCTTGATAATGATTCATATAAAGAATCAAAATGTCAAAATTTTATATTTTTCTATCGATAAACTGAAACTGCTTTAAGTTGAAAATAATTTCTAGTATTTTATTTAATTAACTTACAGTTTATAATGATGTTACGTGGGTCACAGGACGTTCCTATTGAAATGAGCTCGCAAATCAAGTCAAGCAGAGAGCGCCAGGCCGAGGCTGCCGGTAGATTTTAAGTAGACACCAGTGTTGCTTTCCCGTGGAACTGGCAAATTGTGGAGCAATGTCAAAGACAGACAGACAGATGGCAGATCTCCCAAAATAGTTTAGGTGACGATAGAAGATCGACGATGATCCGAGCCATAGCATTCGAGCAAACTGTCCAAGAGACTTAGACACCGAGTGAGAGCAGGTCAGATGCGAGTCCAAACACATACAGGTAGTGTGTTCTATCAGACAATTACCTACGACATGGTGGTTAATGCACCAAACCTACTTTCGCAAACAAAGTTTTGGTGCAGAAAGCATTCACTAAACGATCGCGATGAACCGAAAAGAAGGGGGCATACCAGCCATCTACTTTCTTCCAGCCGAAAAACACCGAGAGCTGTGGTCTATTGTCAATTATTTACATATTCTGGGCATTATCAATGGATAGTTCACACCTTGCACAAATCTTTTCCAACATAGACTGAAATCTATCTAAAAGCGTTAGTAGTAGGAGTTACGCAGCGTCTAACTCACCTAAAATAGATTTGGTGACGTCCCTTGGAATTCCCTTAGCAACCATGGGAATTCGCATAGCAACGAAAGTAGGTCAATCAATCAGAGCGTAGTACGTCATATCTAGGTCAAGGTCATTTTCAAGGTCATCACGTGCTGTAGTCACAGGATGTTCTCAAGGTGACGTGAACTCGTTGTCACGACAACAGCCAATCAGAGCGTAGTGCGTCATAGTTGTCATGACAACCACGTGATCTCAAGGTCAACCACGTGATCTC